>JAJIRX010000641.1:0-13109 GCA_023853785.1 Psilocybe azurescens
AAAAGACCGTCTGCAATGTGTGCGTTTTCAAGATTTCTTCTTGACTCATTTGGATATTTTTCTTTTAAAACTGATTTGTCTTTCATAGTATTTGTGGGCTGTACTACAAGTTACACAGTTCAGTATGCTCCGTCCGCCTGAAGTCTGATGCGGTGTCAGCTGCCGACACTTTTGTTCCAGATGGTCCTCCAATCCTAGCTTCTGACTCAACCATCTGGTTTTCTTCATCAAGAACAACAAGTTTAGGAACACCACTTCATTGTCAGAGCTCCTAGGCACATTGGGCATAATTGTCAATGACCTGCAGGTGCGGCACTATACCGCAATCCCATTCCAACTCACCTACCCAGAGTCGTACCATCTAGACTACCTCATGCTGCTGTACAACAGCATGCACATGGACGCACTTCTGTTCAACAACTTGAGGTCATCGGACATCAATCTCCTCAGCACACGCTCAACCAAGTGGAGACAGATGATTGGGCATCAGAAATCCATTGTTGGTGGTCTTGTTTAGATTATAACGTGGCAACAGCTTCAGCTCAGTATTGTTCCTAGCATTGCACTCAAAGCATGTATCGATGAAGTTTCTATTTAGCACGTACAACAAGGCACAGGATAATCAACTACAGCATTTCTTCTCCCACAACCTATGCTCTATAATTCTTTTCCTTTCCCAATCGTTAAATGTCTTTGTTATTATTGTGCTGCCATTGTTGGATGCTTTTTCTCTTGGATCTCGACTTAGATCCTGTTGTTTTTGAGCTCTTTCTTTTTGCTGACGTATTTCTATTTTCACAGCTACCTCAATCAACCATCGCTTTCAGTTGCAACCATATGTATAGCATTTCATATATGATGCGTAAGCAATAACACGCATTACATGCATTTACAAATATACCAGATATGTCAAATATGATCCAACGATCTCAATCCCATCCTACATTATTGGCTCTGTATCCGAATGCAGCTCTAATGGTTTTGACTCTTTTGTTGGTTGTTCTGATTCTTCAGAATGGAGGACATTCTGAAATGCGGAACAGCGTTGAAGTGGTCTTGACGATTTTGCCTGGATTTTCCTGTCATTCGACAGGAGTGTTTGCGCAGATACTGGGTGGCTATCCCTATTTTCCTCTGGAGTGCTGAGCTGTACTTGCTGGCACAGAACTTGGGTGCAGTGGCGTTGCAATGGCCTTCTTGGATTTTGCTGATTTTGTTATTGTTCGACAGGGCTTCTGCAGACGTAACATCGGTATTCCTGTCTTTATCAGGAATGCTTGGCTGTACTTGTTGAACCATGTGTGGCTGTACTGGTGTATGCTTATGGTGGACTGTAATATTCTGAGATATGCTATCCTGAAGGCGGTATGGTTCCTTTCTCTCAGGCCGCTGAGATTTCAAGCGCTTAGACATTTTCTGCATCTACAGAATTATATTAAAATCAGTTGGTTAATTCAAATCAGCATGAATACTCACTTTTGGAGGCATTTATAGGCTATTCCTGTCTTGAAAGTATGTTGAAACAGTATAAACTTGTATCGCATGCCACTAACTTACAAATTCTTCTTGAGGTGGATTCAACTTTTGGATCACGTGGGATTACATAAGTCAGACCACATGTCTGGCACAACATGTTCTCTGTCAGCATTGCTAGACACTTGGTTGAACTTCTGTATTCAATATTAGCGTTGGTGGTCTTTTTCTGTTCACAACACCTCTTCTGTGTTGAGGCCTTTTATTTCCACTGCTATTGATACCTCCATCATCTCTCACAGCCATCGTCTCCAAAACTCCAATGCCAACGATAAATCCTTCCAAACTATCCAGAGCTGAACTTCTCAAAATAATTGAGGAGCAGGCTCAATCGCTTGAGCACAAAAAGAAAGCAATTGGTGTGTCTTTTAGTGTCTCTAGAGCTACAGTTATATATTAACAATTATGCAGAAAACCTAAAAGCGGAACAAAGCAAGAGAAATTCATTTCAGAAATTCATTCCACGTCCCGTAGGCCAGGCAGGGCGCAGTGAAGACAAAGGAGGTTTTAATCTTGAAAGGGCAATGGGTGTAGACCATGATCATTATAAACGCCTTTCAGTAAGTCAGTCTGCTATTCACAGCCAGAGTGTCAACTAAAATTCATTTAGCGTATTATTAAAATATACGCTCATAAATTTCTCAAGATGAATAAACCATTCCGTCATCAAGAGCGTCAAAAGCTTGTGGATGCAAAAATGGCGGCAAGTATTTGAGAGATATCTTTAAAAAGGGCTAATATAAGCACTTCAGATCATTCGTCGAGCAACCATATTTTCTGCGTTCCAAAACTCTTGGCCTGTAGACGAATTTCTCAAGCAATATCTTGGACACTCAACATTAGCTATAAAAAAGACCTCCAAGCTGAATTGAATGACGATGAGATTCCCGATAGAAAGGCCATCCAGCAATATTTAAATGAACTTGACTGTTTTAGGGGATCTCGCACTCAAAGTAAAAAGACATGTAACGAAGATGAATCTGATGATCCGATCAATATTACTGTCAATGATATTGCAAAAGACATCCAACACCAACAGAAGGACTCCAGCGATGTTGAAATGGAGTCTGAGGGTAACGAACAGACTACTCAGCCGGTGAGACAATTTCAAAGTGGCACAATATTTTTATAGGCAATTCTGATACGTTGTTTAGATACAGACACCCACAAAAGCTCAGAAAAGGACTCGTTATCCAACGCAAACTCCAGTCTCATCACCAGCAAAAGGTATCCTACGTCCAATCATCAAAACTCCAACAACATTGGCTCCCATGTAAAGGGGGAAATCACAGAAGCAAATCACATTTGTGGACAGCTCTCCTATGGAGTCATACCACAATATCAGCTCAGATCATGACTTTGAATCTAGTGTGCCGTCTTGTGCTGTTGAAAAATTTCTCTCAAGAAGCGCTAAAAAAGTATTGTTCCATTTCCAACTCTGATAGACTGAACTAAACTCTTTTCTGTATAGAATCTCAGCAAAAGCAAAGGACCTCTTGATGGAAATGTTTCATTTTTGGTAACGCTATTCAGTATGTTCTGTGTACCGATTGTACTTATCATTTGCTTAGAATAGGCCTATAGAACCAGAAAACGATATATTTTCACCACTTCCATCTGTGCAGGACATTCATTCTTTGCGTAGCAAAGGAAGACAGACTGTGTGGTAAAGTTGACGAAAATGGGATGCCAGTCGCAGGCAAAGCTATTATCCAAAAACAAGGCTTGGCCACGTCAGCATCTGAGGCACATAATAAGCCAGCATCTGCCTCTCCACAAGTATCGCTGTTTTTTACCTTCTGTTCATTGTGTTTAACAAATTCTGAGCTCGATCATTCAGAAACCCAAGGTCGGTGTACTACTTTGTTGAAATTTAACATTGACCTTTTATTAACTGAAATTTTGTCTCTAGAAAAAGAGTGGCATACCCGCAAAAAATATGAACAATGGTATGTCTTTGACCCTGTGAAATTGACCAAAACATATAGTGCTGAGCTCTATGTATACAGAAGAATCCTTTACATCAGCACATGTCGTCTCTCGTACACAAGCATCTCCCAAAGTAAAGTATTTCAATACTTCATTCGTTATTCTGTGCTGAATCTAAGCTTCATTTCAGAAACCTAAGGTTAGTATGTTGTCTATATCACCTAAGTTACGCTGTTGCTTATAGTCAATACCGCTAAGCAAAAACACATACTTTGGCAACCTCTGGTTCTCGAGTGGGTGTTTACTTGACTTAAACTTATCTGCTAAGCTATATCACGTCTTTTGTGGGTTTTAGAAACGTCCAGCTCCAAAAACAGATCTTCTAGACAAACAGCCAGCCTCAAAGAAAGCAAAGGTATGCATCTAGTATTGTCGCTAGCCATATTTATAATCACTCCTTATCCAGATGATACTAGGCGACAAGGACTACCTAGAGATCACAGAATGCCCAGCTGAGATGTGCAATGATAAAGTACCTGCTCAACTCAACCCCGACCTAGAGTCGGTCATGCAAGAGTATAGTGCTGCCCGAGTAGGATTGCATAATTCATCAGCAAAAATACCAAGCACTGGACCACAAAGCTCCGACTCGCAACCCAACTCCTTTGTGCTCAAATCGCAAAAGCAAATAAGAACCCAGGCATCTTAGACATGGCTATTGAGCATTCATGGCCTCTTGAAATAGACTACTCCAAGCTTTGTTGTCGTATCAAGAGGCTTGAGTCTGCTATTGTTGAGGTCTTAAACAACTTCCATGCTCTTGACGTAATACCACCATGGCAAAGGTTTGTTGAAGGCCTTATCAACCAGAGAATATCATTTCGGCGCTTCAAGCGCTATGGAGCTCCGACACAAGTGGGGTATCATATCAACTACTGGAACCTCAGGATAGTGAGCATTTTGTAATATATTTACTCGGTCCACTACTGAAAAGAGAGCTAGTTATGGGCCTGCTGGCCACCATGTCATCGCATCTGTAATCCGACACGTCATCCTGCCTGAAATTAATTTTACACTCTATCAAGAGACGCTTAATCAAACTCTGAACAATTTGGCTGAATACCGTAGCCAAACACTGGAAGAAGCAGCAGCGCCAGCCAGTGAAAACACTCAAGACAAAGGCGATATACAATATCTGTCCAAACGTGCCAAGAGTTTCTGGGACTCTTGTCGGGATCTTCAATGGAATGCACCGGAGCTGGACCTTGACACCTTTTGCGAGGTTGTTGTTGCTGCGCATATTACTAATCTTCTTATTAGGCAAGATTTGGAATGCACATACGACGAAGCTGATAACACTAGAATGGAAAGTATTCGATATGGAGATATATATAATGGACTGGGAAGTTCTGAAGAAGAAAGCGATAAATTTGACAACATATTCCGGCGATATAGTAGCAGAGGGAAAAAGGTTTTTCTTTGTCTTTTTCTCCGATTCATAGCTAACACCGCTATCTTGGTTTAGATTAAAGTTACTGCTGTTAGTACACGGGCAAACAATCAAGATATAGCCATGGTAGCTATTCCTCCCCGGTTTCTTCGAAAGGACACTCCTCACAGCTGCGTCTCTGAAGTATGTTTTTATTTACTGTTTCTTTGATTAGTTATTTATTGAAACATCTTCAGGTTCCTGCTGCACCACTTAATGATGTGTCACCTCCAACAGAAGATACAAGTGATACACAGCTTGCACCTGACAATGAAGTATTACCTGAAATAGCAATACCCTCAGAGGCAATTGAAGCGCCATCAAGAGTCTGCTGATAAGGTATGTTTTGGGCAAATTATAATGTTGTAGACGGCATTCTAACAAGTGAAGGCTGGGCCCGGGCCGCGTCGATCATCACGCCGTGCTGTCCCTAAAACCACCCCCAATAATATCTATAATACATTGCTGAAATAATCTTTTGTTTGATTTCTGAAACACTTCACCAGGCTCTATGCAGCTTTATTATTACATTACAGTGTACTTTTTTGCTCATATTCGTCGGTTTAATTGAACCATATTAGTCTGCCAATGTAACACTTGTTAATGGCATATACAAGACATTGCTTAATAGCGTAGCTGGAGCACCTTTGAGTAGTGAATCTGAGACGTCACTAAATAACGGAAAAGAGCATCTTTAAGTAGTGATCTGGGACATTGCTAAAGGCTGGACAAGAGCGCCTTTGGATAGTGTATTGGGAACATCAATAAATAAGGGGCTGGAGCATCTTTAAATAATGCATCTGCGACATTGCTAAATGCTAAGCAGAAGCACCTCTACATAGTGTGTTTGCAGACATTATTAAATGTTGTTTTACGGACATGACTTAACCCTGTGCCAAAGACGCCATTTGATAGTGATTCGGCAGCCCGGCTAACAGCTTTCTCTGAGCACTATTTGCTGCTGCTGATAAAACATTATTAAATGGCGTCATTTTGATAATTAACTACCGTCATTAAATGCTGTCAGAACATAATGATTTGATGGTGGCTAGGCACACTATTTATCAGCGAACTAGGCACATGAACAAATGCCGAGTTGGCTTCCTACAGTGTTAATAAATAGATTCAAAAAAAAAAAAAAAAAAACTAAAAGGATATCCGCATTTGTCACATCAATTTGCCAAGGTATATAGCCGTTTGACAAAATAGGAAGGTGAGACTAAGCGAACGAAAAGTTGGATTAACCATCAACTGCACTCGAACCAAACTTCTTTAAGCTTTTTTACTTCCAATTCTGCACAGCAACGCCCAATTCTCGTGCAAGGTCACCACAGAAGCCGCAAAGGAAGCGCAAACTATGTCGGGATTCAAGAATTCACCGTATGAGAAGAGGCTGCGGGCATCGCATCGAGAAGCGGAGGAGGACTCGACCCCCAGAAGAAATAGCGTCAATCCAATATTTGGCGTCGGCCCTGCATCGTCCTCGGCGCCTACTCTTGCCTCGAGACCGACTACGGAGACAGCAGTGGTCCCCAGAGTCGCCGATCGACTTTCACGCGAACATGGTCATGAATTCGGCTTTGAATATGCCACGAATAGTGCGCGAGTACGGCGACAGATTCGTGCCATCCAAAGACTCTGGCGATCTCCGGACGTCGTATCATCTCATGGACGAGGGCGGACCATCGACTCCATCGAAGAACAGGATCATACCGTCGGAATCGGACGCTTTGAAAGGTATGTTCCAGACATTTCTTTTGCTTTGGATGAGGCGTTGTGCTGATTGCGCCACTCCATATCCGCTTAGAACAAGCAAACTCCATCTTCAATTTCATACTACGCACAGAAGTGACGCCTCCTTCCCAGCGCGAGGGCCGTCTTACCCACTCGTCCCCCCGTCGCATCAGGATTGGGTAGTAATGCCCTTCCTTCAACACCCACTCGCCGCCGCCTTTTCGCCCTATAACTCCCCATCACACTCCAATCCAGCTACACCGACCCGCTGACTCGATACTCCTACGGACGAAGCTTACTCAATGAGTCCCGTTCGCGCGGAAAGCAGGCAACTCCTCGAATCACCCGAAGGAAGCTTCGTAGCGTCTGCAAAACACCTTACAGGGTGCTTGATACCCCAGAGCTCGCAGACGACTTCTATCTCAACCTCGTGGATTGGTTGAGCACCAATGTGCTAGGTGTGGGGCTTGGGTCGTGCGTCTACCTCTGGCCGGCCCACAATGCGTCTGTGTCGAAGCTCTGCGACCTGACGCCGTCAAACGACACCATATCCTCCGTTTCGTGGGTACAGAAGGGCAGCACGCTTCGCCGTGGGGACCCTAGCTGGAAGACTGCATATTTACGACGCCAACACCCTACAGCTCCAACGGACGTATCTGCAGGCGCATTCGCAGCGGATTGGGGCGCTGGCTTGGAACACACATATCCTGTCCTCCCGGATCGCTGAGATAGGATGGTGCACCACCAGCGATGTGCGAGAGGCGTCGCCAGCGCCCGTCCGGGCGGTGTTCAGGGCATGGGCAGGAAGTGTGTGGTTTGAAATGGAGCAACGACGGCGGGGGCGGGGACGGCGACGCTGGCGAGTGGGGACAACGACAATAAGGTGTGTATATGGGATCTCGCAGCGGGTCCGGGAGGCCGGGGGCGGGTGGGAACAAGGGCGCGCCCGATCGCTGGGGGGCGAGGATAATATCCCGAATGATGTGCCGGTGTGGAAGTTCCATGAACATACGGCGGCGGTGAAAGCGCTTGCGTGGGATCCGCATGTGTCGGACATTCTGGCTACAGCGGAGGCACGCAGGATAAGCACATCAGGTTCTGGAACGTCATCAACGGCACGATGCTGCAGGAGCTGGATACGGGGAGTCAGGTCAGTTAACACTTTTTGTGCCTTGGAAGAAGAAAGGAATACTGACAATTGGGTTTTTATGCATACATATAGGTGTGCAACATGATCTGGTCGTTAACGTCGCACGAGCTCGTCTCCACGCACGGGTTCTCATCGGCGACTGCGCAGAACCAGATCTGCATATGGAAGTACCCCAGCGCTGAACATGGTCGTGTCGCTGACGGGGCACACGAATCGGGTGCTGTATCTTGCGATGAGCCCGGATGGGGAGACGATTGTGACAGGGGCTGGGGACGAAGACGCTGAGGTTTTGGAATGCGTTCCCGAAGAAGGAGAAGAATGAGAGTCAGAAAGAGAGTGGCTGGACTATGGGAGGTTGATTCGGTGATGGTGTGGTGTTGGGTATCGGGTGTTGGATGTCGGGCGTCGGGTGTTGGTGTCAAACTGTCTTTCGGGTCGGTCTAGGGTGCGCAACGTCGGCGGCAACGTTCGGTCTCCGAATTCACTCATCCTCCATCCATGCACCCACCCTTCACGAGACATGGCTACGAAGAAGGCTGGCTTTGATAGCTGGTTTCCTTCCTTCCTGGCTCTGCTAGCTCTTCCACCTCATCCCTCTCCGCTCGACCCTCAAAAAAACATTAAAACAAAGGAATCTATGCCATGGATTGCAGGACATCATCATCATCCCCTTGACTACTATCCTCTACTGCCAAATTATGCCCCGCAATTCGTCTGTCTCACTTAGCACATCAACTTGGCGCGAATTCAACCTGAGATGTCATCCGCAATCCAACCCTGTATTGTACAAACAACATCGTTCAACCAACCAACCAACATGCCTGCCTGCCAACCATGGATTACGGGGTTTGGATCAGAAGCTATGTTCTGGAAACTCAAAACATGTATTCAACTTACTCGATGGCAACAATTCGCCCGTCTCCCGCCTCAACCAACCATCTCTCCACTATGCCCGCCCTTCTCTATCCCCCTTCCTCTTATACATCCAGGCCCAGTTTCTCTCCTTTCTCCATTTCAATTCTTTTTTTGATATTTGTGCTATCGCCTTGTTTTGTTTCTCCTTTTTCTCCTTTTCTCCCGGAATGTATGATTTATGCCCCTCCTTCCTGTCTCTCGGTTTTTTTGACCATTTCTTTTATTTTGTCTGTTTTCCTATGTCGCTTTTGTGTTTTATGTTTTATGTTCTAGTTTTGTATGTCCATCCCACTTTTCTTTTTCTCTTTCTTCTTTCTTCCCTTTTTTTCTCTTTGTCGATTTGTCGATTCGTTCACGTTTATCTCAATAACCTGATTTTCTTCGCTGTTGTCGCCATCTACTAGGACGCAGTTGTACGCCCGTCGTTTGTTGGCGTCACGGTTCGCGGAATTTGTAGTTTCTGTACGTATGTCTTCAAGTTTTGTTCCCCCTCTATAGCTTCTCTCTTATCTTCCTCTCTTCTTTATCGTTTTGTCCTTCTGCCCTTCTCTCTCTCATACCTACCTTCCATCGCCCCTCGTCTCTTGATTTTTTGGGACATGGACCTACATCTCATCCTCTCATCCTCTCATCCTCTCATCCTCTCATCCTCTCATCCCTCATCCCTCATTCCCACCACCCATACGATGACATTCAAGCCTATTCATTCCGTCCTGTCGCACCCAACCCAATCCAACCCAAATCAACTCAATCTCCGTTCCCCGTTCCTATTTCCGCGCCGGTTCCAGTTCCAGTTTCAAATTGTGCCATAGCTAAAGCGTTCCTTTTCCTCAAAACGCGCATATCTATCTACCTACTCTGCCTGTTTTCTACCGTCCGTCCATCCCTACCTATACAGCGTACATACCATACACAGATACATCATACATACATACATACATACATACATACATACACACAGATTCTTAGTACGTTCTCTTCTCGTTGAATCTAGTCATACTACCATAACTTATCAATTGAATTTTCACGACTGTTCGGTAAAGGTTTTGAGTGAAACCTGAAAGCACTTGTCTTCCCGGGTTTGCGCAATTCTACAATACTTAATCGAATGCATATAGCGGACAAAGCGTGACCGTGTTCTGAGTCTTCTGATGATCTACATACCCATTACGTTTATGAATGCATTGTTTATCCTATTGAAGAGTGAATGTCGAGGAAGTTAAGTACCGAGAAACTGCCAGGTTCGCGTGAGAGTATGGTCATAGGAAGTCAATTGTCATGTGTAATATGATATGTTCGAAGCTTCTCGGAATATTGTTATCATTCTATTTCAACGGGTCTGAGGAGTTAGAGGGGTTCTGTAGGGTTGTTATAAAAGGTGCGTTTTTGGATTTTATGTTGTCATTCGAGATACCTTTGACCGTTTTGAAACTTTCAATTTCATACTTCTAGCCAACTTGGCAACTGTCTACATCGAAATTACCTATGCGTCTTGGCTTCTCTGTGTAAGTCATGGCTAGAGTTTGAAGGCTGATCCTCAGGTAATTAATGATCGCTGACCCTTTATGTAGCATCGCTTCCGAACTCGCTGCGTTCAGCCATGTTGCCGTTGCAGCCAACCTCCAGCTGCCTGTAAACCGCACCGCCGGAGCGGAAACTCAGGCTTCTGGGACCGTCAGCCCCAGGGACCATGCGTCGTGGACGCTCTTCCTCATGGACCCGGCGTATGCCTTTGGGTTGTACGCGATATTGACGAGGAATATTGATAATTCGTTGGGATATGCCAATATCATGCTGCCTGCTATTCTCGATCCTAGGTGAGATATTCATCGGAGTTGCGACTGGTGGCGGAGAAAAAAGTTGATTGCTTGAATGCTGTACAGCAAGGATTATGTTTTGAAATCTGTGGATAATGAGTAAGTGGTGTCTTTTGCGCTTGAGAATGAACTCATTCTCTTGTTTAATATGATAGAAATGTGGACTGGGTATTCCAAACGAGCCCGATATTCCATATCACAGCGTAGAAGACTTTAGTAGAGTTGCCCATGGAGTACTAGCTGATCATCTGTCACGGTATAAGGATATAAGGAGTGTATTGATTCGAGCAAGAACCTCAGTCGAAAAAGTTTGCTAGAATGCCTCGTCTCTAAAAATCCATGTTCCATGAAGATCAAATGAAATTTGTCAGAAGGTTGTCTTCAAAGTTGCTCCGAAGTTTGCTTCGCCTCTCTGTCGCGAATCGTAGACAAAAGTTGAGGGTCTACAACTGACGGTCGGGAGAAAAAAAGCAAATATAGAGAACAGTAAGATGATGACCATAAGACATAGACAAGCGATGACTTAGGCACAAGACAAAACATGTTCCGCAAAATGGAACGTGGTTCTTTTGAAATACCTGAGATGGCTCAGCGAAGATTCCCTGGGTACCTATAAAGGTATTCAGGATAACAAAAATAGGAGATCAAAACGAGGAGTAACCAATCCGTGAAACCGGCTTATAAAATAGGGGAGGAACAATCACACAACGGGGACCTTTATGCAAACAAGAAATAGAAGACTCTAATCGACAGACTTGCCTCTATTTTGAACGTATGGTCCTATGGACGTGTAGAACAGGTCTATAAATTTTGTTTTTCGTTTATAAAATGGAAAACCTCGTAGCATCCACGCCGTACGTTAACGAAATAAATCAAACCATCCACATATCGCTCACGTCGCCGTCGTTGAACACCTGTCGCTATCCTCTATCGTTCCCGCTCGCGTTTCATCGAATCGTCTCTCATTGTAATTGGCACTCTCGGGACTATCTACGGACAAACTCACTCTCAAGACCCTTCTGTCTTGCTTGACACCTTTCAGCAAGCGAACGCCGTACTACGACCAATGGATGTAGTTGACACTTTAAAAATTAAAGGTCTCAGTCCCAACCAGGACAGTCTAGATCTTCTTCAGATGGTCAGATCAATTATATAACTTGGTGTGCAGGGCGCAAAGACGATGGCTCTGAGAATCTGGGGCGAAAAGGGTCTGAGTATCCTTTAACCGTTGAGAATTGGGAACTGAAAAGAAAGCAAGCAAACTGGAGAACTGAAATTTGGAGCAGGTGCCTGGGTTCGGATATGTTATCGATAAGCGTAAGATGAATCGTAATTCGAAGTGTGAAATAAAACGAATTACAGGAAAGCACGAGAGCGGAAGAATAGACCACATGCGATGTCATTTCATGTAGAAACCGAAAGCTTCAACCGAGAAGCTTACCTCCGATGCAAACTTTGAGCTAGGACGCCACGAAAGACATCCCATGATATAGAACGAGGCACACGTCGACAGAGGCTTTGAAAGTCCGGGTGAGGGAGCTCTAGTTATCAATAAGGCTTGTTAGAAGTAAAATCGAGAGAGTGAAACGAGAGATCACAAAATTTCAAGTAAACTATCAGTACTGCCAATTATAGACAACTATCGAGATGAGCATTAGAGGTGCATGAGCGAAGAGAGTATGACAGAGGTACATTGATGACCAGGGAGAGAACAATAGACGTTGGTTGTGATGGTATACCTGGTTTGATACACATTTTCGTCTCCCTTTCATCTGATAATGCGGTGGCTTTCTGCAGGACATTAAGGTGATTAACGTCGTAGATAACATACCAAAGTCGTACAGACCTCAACTGTTTCCGTAGATCCTGCTTTGACCTCTTCTACAAGAGCATCGAGACTGGATGCCGATTTCATTGCCTTTGCCGGATACAAATCCATATCTTCAAATGACAGGGTAGTTCTGTAACGATTGGCTGCGGATGAGAAAATAAATATGAGAAAACTACATGGAGGATAGAAGAAGAAGATGATCTTGAGTTATTGGGCTCACCAGGCGCAGATAATCTTGGGCGAAGATGAGATAAAAGAACGAAATAAGGGTTAAAAAAAAAAGACTGAAAGGAAACCTACATGATATATGATGAACTCGACAGAGATCTTCAGCACTGGGTGGAATAGTTGATCGAGGGAACTATGGAGTCACAAGTGCCGGGAAATGTATGATCGGTTGGGTGTTCGAATGTTCTGGGCGAGCGGACAGCAAGAAGGCAGGTAATTAGTATGTAAGGAAAATGACGAAAAGAGCAAAGATATCAAAAGGAGGCCGGAAATGATAGAAAATAGAAAAATCGGCGACACGAAGGAAACGCGTAGAAGATGAACTCTGCTTCCAACGCATAGACTGCCCTGCTCAGCCACCCACCAAACCACGGACCAGACAAATAACAAGGAACGGAGGGTACCTGGTGGAGGTAGTATGCACACGGCTCTTAGAGCTTAGAGCCGAGTGAGGTGGGGCGTATACGATCTCTACAGATCAAC
>JAJIRX010000642.1:0-13550 GCA_023853785.1 Psilocybe azurescens
AATTCTGATGCCCCTCTGTTATAGTTCAACGATAATGTCCTAGGCCCCCAAGCAATTTCGATCAAGCCTACTGGGAAATCAATACGTCAGAACCTACATCTCAGACGACGCACCAAAGCCTCCTGCTTCCTCTACTTCCAGCTCTAGCACCCAGAGCCCCCCACTGATTCTGGTGGCCCCTCAGAACCACCTAAGGCTCCTTCATCCGCTGTCTATCTACGATTCTCCTATGAGACTTTTACCATTTTACCATTTATCTTTGCTGTGGCGCTCATGTTCTGGGTTTGATTTGATGATCGACTTTCTAGATGTGAAATGGCAACTTCCGTACCTTGGTTCTTCTGGCATTTGCGGTACACGGACATCTGCTCTTACTATAGACACTATACCCAACCTTAGTATATCCAGCTATGTATCTTTCCATTCGTATTTCTAGCGTTTCCTGGACTTTTTCGGACAACACTACTATCTACTCTTTGTGGCTAATTCACACGGTCTTTCCTCGAGTTGCGGGCATGAGTATCCGTTCACTCTAGAGTCACTTATCACCACTGGTCCTTGAAACGAACCTCGGCACTCACTGTTTAACAAGCAGGTGTTAAACTGCTATATTGGGCGCTGCTCTCTCTTGTTCTCTCCGAGTTAACCTGGTCCTCCGTGAATGTGGAAAACGACGCAGTGCATCAGTTACCACCTCTTCCGAGCCGTCGGTCCTCGTTGGACACGAAGGTATATATTCTGCTCAGATGGACAACAGACAGATGGTGACCCGGAATGTCATGTTACTCAATCCGATTGCTTGAGCGCCAATCACAGCAACTATGGCCTTCCTACTACTAAGTAGATTCTGCCTAATTTGTGTCAGTATCTCGGTCTGGTTCAAAATTTCTCACTCTCGGAAAGCATTTAGTGATTACCTGAAGTAAGACGTACTCCTATTCATACTTGAATGTAAAGTTTACTGGCAGGAAATATACGAGATGGAAAAAGGTCTAATCTATTCATAAGAATGGTTGCATGTTGGTTAAAGTGAATCTATTAATAGATCTAGGACACTTTGGCTTTGAGACGGCAGTTACTGCAGTAAGAAAACAAAGTCTACGACAGAAGACGCTTGACTTGTTTATATAAAGACAATATGCACTATGTAAAAAACAACTACGAAGGTGATTATAAATAAGAATGGGCATATAATGGCAGAACCACATAATTTACGGACTGGCATGTTACCCAGAACACTAAGTTCATTTCATCCGAAAGAGTCTGGTTAGCTCCTGAGGAACCATAAGTATCCGGTTCCATAGAAGCTTTGCAGAACCCTCCTCGTACCTTCTGGGTCGCCAATGATGACCTCCGTCACATCATGAACAGGAATAGACTTCCAAAATCATGAGCGTATGTACTAAACTCTCGAAACTCTTTGGCCTCCAGAACGACATGCATATGGAGATGTGCTATACTCGCATCAGGCGCAGGATGGAAGTAAAAACCGAAGAGTTTGTCGACCGGTTGTGAACGGGCTCTACAGAGGCTTTGGTGGAATTGTTCGGCTGATTGACGCACATCATTTGTGGTTTTATCGAAGTCGTCAAGATGGTCTGGGGAATGAGATTCGAGACTCTTCCGAGCAGCCGTGGCGCGGTTCTCTACTGCAGTCTGCAGCCAGACTGTGGTCTTGTCGATAGATTCAGGCGATTTCCAGAATCGCTTAAAATGAAACCAACATCTCATCGATGATAGCAGTATCATCCATGGCGACGATGTTATAGACTGTAACACGAGCATGAAATTTTATTCCAGTTGACCAATGAAAATAACATACTCCTGCTCTTGGGGATTACCAGGCATGCCCGCAGAAGGGGTTTTGTCCTTGCCATCAGGGTCCCATTTGGCGAGGTATTGTCTCATGTCGTGGCTTGCAGTGTTGCCTATCACGAGAGACTCTTCGCTTTCTGAGAGTACTTGAGCTGGATGATTTATCTTGAAATCCTGTACCCAAGTAGCTGAGAATTAGCATGCAGCAATCTACGGCACAACCAGGATGCGTACTGTGAAAAAGTGTTGCTCTTGTGCCATACTGATGTGCCACTGGGACATTTCTTTCTTCCACACCACATACACGTACATCAACCTCACCATCAACATCATACTCAACGTTTACATCATGTGTCGCTCATCTAGATCCGCCACTGCAATACCTCAGGTACTTATCTATCAAGTTCCGTTTTTCCTTCACCTTGTCTCCTTTCCAAGCTTTCTGTGACTCTGTAATTTATGTACCCCTTCCTTTCTCTTCACTCCTCTGCTCACCACTTGCATTGTCCTTTCTCTAGTTTCTTGAATATATTCCGTCTGCTGTTGTTTATACACTTCTCTCTGCTCGTTCACACCTCTGCTTTGTCTCTTCCTTCTTGTTTCCTTTCCATTTTCATGTCTCTCTTTTTTGTGTTTTCCTTTGCGCGCGTCTGTAACGAGGTACTCAAGTACAATTCCAATCTTCCTCACGAAATCTGGATTAGCATATAAATTTTCCTTTTGTCGTTGTACGCATCATCGTTGTATTCCATAACTAAATAAATTGTTCATTGTGTAAATTTTCAGAATTACTACTAAATCGGTTGAAGTCTCAGCCGCGAGTAGGGCTGCGCGCCGAACCGTAAGTCGGCATACGGCCGTAAATTACGGCTGCCGTTGCCGTACCGTGAGCCCTTTTGGGGTGCAAATTTACGGCCGTAAGCATACGGTGGCCTTACGGCGATGGTAAATACTCACATTTTTGAGGCGGAGTGACTTGATTCTAGCTCAGTTAGATCCGAAACGCCCAAATCCAGTCTCAGAATAAATTTGTGATGGCTGGTTGGCCCTCGGCATCGACTTACAGCTCTCACGGCAATCAAACTGTACCGCGAGGCCTCAGGAGGTTACGGTACGATAAGACCACTGGGACCAGCATCATACGTGTCAACTGCTCGTGTCTCGATCTGCTCATATCTGTGTGCCAAACTTGCTCACGATTTCGTATGGCATTAATAAAAGATAAGTCTAGTAGCTGGGCATTGAGCATTTAATTCTCATAAGCTGAAGTATTTTTACCACATACTGATGTTACACTGTAATATATGATATGATAGAAAGTTATGAGTCCTTTATGTAAGTAAAGACTTGTTCTTTTACACAGGGACCCAGCGAGAGCGCAATGTCAGAATCTATCTTTGTGCAAATATATTTCCTGTTTTGTCTTTAATAATGTGACGTAAACGTGATTTCTGTTGCTCGGTATTTCCTGTTTTGTTTTCAATAATGTGACATGAACATGAATTCTATTTCTTTGGTAAAACCAGCTTCTCCCGAGTTATTTTGCCAAATGATGCTCAACTCCTTCCATCGTTTTGATAACGTGATGTAAATTCTGAATTCCATGGCATTTGTCATCCAGCACCAGTGTTTGTAAATTGACACTTTTCATTTATAACTTCACAACTGCAGCTTTTTTAAATCTGATTTTTAGCACTCTCATTAGAAACAGTTTATATGCATATTAATCTAATTTTTATATATTTTATGTTCAATATAAGGGCCAAAATATTGTAATGAATGTGCCAAAGTGCAAAATCAGGCTCTGACATCACAAATGGCTCTCTTTCTTCCAGTTTTTTGAATTGTGCATAGCAAGTCATTCATTATCTAGCTTATAATTTTTGAAGCCATAAAGTGTGAGGAAGGATGGTAAAATCTGGCCCCAACATAGTAAAATGGCTCCTTTTCTCTAGTTTTTGGTATTGTGCATAATGAATTGTTCAGTATATGTAATTATAAATTTTTGATGCTAAAAAGTATAAGCATAAGTAAGCAAGGATGGTTCAAATCAGTCCCACAAAAGGACTCGTTATGCCATTGCAGGCAATGGCCATCAAGCCAAGTACAGTTACAGTGTAGCATTTCATATGGTTCAGTGGTTCCTCTGAACCAATTTTTCCCTTCCATTTTGGGCAGTACACTGTACCATATGATATGGTACAGTAAATCCACTCAATGGCTCATGCCCAGGCATTTTGCAGGCTGTCTGGCACACATTTTGTGGCCCCAGGGTGTCTACAGGAAACTGGTAAAGCCTTAATTTTGCAATGAATTGACAAGCATTGGTGCACACACCATAATAAATTATGAGTGAGCAACCAGGAAAGAATGGACTGTAAATGTGATTTAAACAAGTCCAGAATCATGCAAATTGGACAGGATTTGAGGAGATATAGTGGTTGTAATGATCTGATTTTGTGTATTTGGCCCCAGGGCAGGGCAGAATGAGTGCCTAAGGTTCCCACTGCCGCTGTCACATTTGTTGGCACCTGATCACATCACACCACCAGGTTTGTATAGGGTTTGGTCACTCTGCCTTACCTGTCTTTATTCCTATCCTGGTGTCCACTTTTCCAGCTTTTCTGTTCATCGTCATAGATAAGACAAGGTTTTAGATTAGACTAGATAACTGATTACAAGATAGTAGATAGACAAGATTAAATAGATAAAAAATTCAAGATTATCTTCAGCATATTATCCGTTGTCAGATACGTAGCCACCCATCAATCAAATGCCACCCATCATTCATGACAGTGCTTGGCAATGCTTCACCTGCCCTTCCTCCCACCTTTCCTTCCGCCCTCCTCCCACATTAGTGCCAGACACCTAACTCTTGTCATCACTGCTGCTTGTCACCTGATCAGTGCACCATTTTCTTTATTGGGATTCTTCCTTTTCTGTCCCCTGTCCTGAGATGACATCTGTCCCTTTCCACCCTCTTTCCTTTTTGTCTATGCCATCTCCCGTCCCCTCCCTTCCTCATATCTACTCTCTAGTATGTCTCCTTCAACTGTAACACGCTGTAGCAACAAAAAGAGAAGAAATAAACATTTATTACACAATATATCAGGTTTAATCAGCCTCTGTTTGTTGCAATACACCTATCTACTGAATACCTGCTCACTGTCCTCATCAGCAATGATGCTGAGTTTGATTTCTAAGCTGGGTAATAGGAGGTTGATTTTTTTGAGCACCACATTTGACGTGCACCACTGACACCCTTCAATCGGAAGTCAGAACCAAAGTGCATTGCTCTTCACATGATATCAAACCTGGCACAGCCCATCTTCTGAAAGTGGGCACCCATTCCAAAACAGGAGGAAAGCGTGGGATTCCCTCCTTCCTTGTACCTCCTCCTCCATGTCTCTCTCCACTCGTAATCTCCTTGAATACTCTTGGTTCCTCTATGCCCAAGTGATCTGGTCTCTCTAGTGGTTGTATCCATAGTATGTGGCATAAGCTATGGACTTTGGCAGCCAATGCCCTCTCAGAAGCATGTCAAACTCAACAAGACGGCAGTGCAACTCAAACTGAGAAAAAGCAGTACCATGCACAACTCAGAAGTAGAGTAGTATTTTATGGCCACTCTATTGCTTGAACTTACAATGTGCTAGATCTCGGTTCCAAGAACACAAAGACCTCATCCATGCCACTGAGGATGATGCAAACATGGCTGACGAGGTGTGTGTTGACAAGGACAACTGCCTTTCTTGGCCTCCGCCTGGAGAAGAAGGTTTTTTTCCAGCAATGCAGAGGAGGTTCATTTACAGAATTTGTTCTTGGATACTCTCACAGAACAGTATGTGTTTCTTGTTCCTAATTTATAATGGATATTAACAACATACTGCCTAGAAAACAAAAGGATCATTGCACACAAAGGATCGAGTAGAACGTCAAGTCAGGTGTGGAGATCTATGCTGCCACATCTTGTCAACACATTTCTCAAATTCCAATCACAAGGCCCACCTGTTAGAAGTGCAGAGAATGGAAATTGGGTCCCATGGACAATTGAAGTTGTTTCTTTGGAAGGTTGGTATAGATTTCTTTACTGAGACTCATACTGACATTTTTGACAGGCCAAAAAACTGTTCTTTTCTTTTCACATCCAATGCAATTTCTGCTGCCGTCACTCTTACTCTTGTCAAGTTTGGCATCATTCCAACCTCCCCTGAGCAACCCCATTTAGGATTTGCAATTGAGACTCTGTGCTTTTACAGACAGTTATGGCATGTCTGTCCCAGTTCAGTATCAATGCATTTGCCAAGGCATTGAATTTGTATCATGCTGTAAGTTCCCCTCTTTCTAGCTCTCTATTATTGACTTGTCCAGGTTCCTCATATGCCCTATCTTGCCAATCAGCTCAGTAATGCCTATGACTGTTACCTTGAGATTATCTGAGCTGTTGAGCAGAGTGTTAAGGGGTGAATTGACAGCCATGTCAGCTATAATCATGTATGAAGTTGTTTATGGACACTTTATTTTCTTTTTGCTTTTCCTTTTTCTTTTCCTTTACGTGTATAAAACCTTCCTGTCACATGATGGACAACATCATGTGATTGTTTAACAAGTCTTTTCTTTTCTTTTCTTTCCCTTTTCTTTGTCATCCGTCACATCATTGATACATCATCGTATGTTCTGATGAACTTTGCTTTCCATCATATCTACAAAACTCCATCATATCTTTGATGGACTTTCACTTCTATCTTTTATGATACATCTTTCGATGAACACTTGATCTGTTTCCTCTATTCTTATATACATCTGCTGATGAACATTCAAACTCGTTTCAACTTGCTGTGCGGTTCATAGTATTTATACCAGGAAGGATCCACTGTATTCTTTAGCTAGTTCTTGAGAATCTAATCTCTTACTTGACACCGCTTGGAACTTGCTGTTCTTGACTACTTGACTGTCGGCTTTATCCACGCACGTGAATATAAGCTTGAAGTCGTAACAAAAGAACTAGCTCATCTACAATCTCGCCCGCTCCCCAGCAGACGAGACCTCTGAAACCTGAAACGAAACACGGCACCACCGAAAGGCGGAATTCCCACTACCGACGAGCTCAGAAGAAGGAACCCCGACACGAAATTGGCAGACACTGAACCCGTCCAGACAAAGCTCTGAAGATATCAACCTAGGCAACGAAGACCTATCGAACTCGCTATACGGCTTATTATCAACCCTGGCGATAGACCAAGAAGAACAACAAGACACAGACATGGTCGAAACAAACGGAAAGAAAGAAATCTCGATCAACAAACCCGTTGTATTCGATGGAGACAGAACAAAGTCCAAGTCTTTCATACAAGACTGCTATCTTTACATGGACATAAACGATGACATCTATAACACAGACAAGAAGAAAATTGCCTTCATCTTATCATTCTGCATGGAAGGAGGAGCAAAACTATGGAAAGAACAGTACTTAACCTCAAGGACAAGAGGAATCAGTCCCAATCAAACCATCGAATGGGACACCCTCAGCACATTCTCGAAAAATTCCACGACACATTCACCCCAGTGGATGAAACCAGATCAGCCATGAACGACATAAAACGACTTAGGCAAAACCCAACGAAAGAGTGGAAGACATCATCAACAAGTTCAAATTGTTGGTAGGACAAGCCAATCTAGGAACAGAAACGGAATCAGACCAGCCCACCTCATTGGATTATTCCAAAAATGCATCACACCTCAGCTTGCCGACAGGATCCTGTACTCTGAAGACCTTCCAAGGACGATCCAAGGCTGGTACAAAAGCAACAACATTTGACACCAACTATAGACTGGCCAAGGTCTTTAGAGAAGAACCAGAAGAAGCGTGGGAGGCGCCACGATGGAACAACTTCCCAAGAAACAACAGGAACTACGACCCAAACAGGATGGACGTAAGCGCCATGACAGCCGAAGAACAAGCCGAATTAATCAGGAAAGGCGCCTGTTTCAGGTGCAAACAACAAGGACATCTATCCAGAGATTGCCCACAGAAAGGACCAACAAACCAGAACAGAACCCAAGGACAACCCAGCAAGAAGTGGACCCCAAAGGAACTCCATGCCCATATCAGGAGCCTGAACAAGGACGAAAAAGACGAACTTGCAGACCTCATGGTTAAAACAGGATTTGAAGAGAAAGAAGAAAAGGATTTTTAAAGTGGAGAAACAGGACGACGTCTGTCTCTCCTTATCTGAAGATACAATCTGTACTTACGGCAACAATCGAGAATAAAACTATGCTTTTACCAGTTTCATTCCCCACCAAGAAACAGAATGGCTCACAAATCGTCGAAACCTCTGCGCTCTTAGACTCAGGAGCAGGAGGGAAATTCATTGACCAGAACTATGCACAAAAACTTGGACTCAGAACCCAACCCTTGGAAAAACCGATCCAGGTTTATAACGTAGATGGAACCCCAAACAAGAAAGGAACCATCTCGTCATTTGTAGACCTGGACCTAAAGGTTGGAAACCGGAACCATCGGGAACAATTACTGGTCTCTGGGCTAGGAAAACAGAAAATTATTTTAGGATTCCCTTGGCTACAGGAAAAGAATCCAGGAATCAACTGGCGGAACGGACAGATAACTTGGAAACCACGTCAAGGGCCTACGATAAATCAAACCACCATTGAAGAAGAAACGGACGAAGAACACCAACAATCGAGACTACCCACCCATTGGAGGTCGAATCGTTAGTCATCCAATATATCGGGGATGCAAACGAAGACGAAATAAAAGAAACTTGGCTTAACACCAAAATCACAGCCTCACAGAGCGCTGGCCCAACAATATGAACCAGAGAAACCGACAAGACCTCTCAAGAAATTGTTCCCCAGAATATCAATCATATATGGACCTTTTCGATAAACAAGCGGCAGACCGATTCCCAGAACCAAGACCATGGGACCATAAAATTGAGTTAAAAGAAGGATTCATACCAAAGAAATTCAAGGCATACAATATCACACCGGCAGAACAAACAGAACTGGACACCTGGACAAAGGAACAATTGGACAAAGGATACATTCGACCCTCAGAATCACCTATGGCATCTCCCTTCTTCTTCGTATCAAAGAAAGATGGAAAGCTTAGACCTTGTCAAGACTACAGGTATCTGAACGACTGGACGATCAAGAACGCTTACCCACTACCACGGATTACGGAACTTATGGACAAATTGAAAGGCAAAATTCTTCACCAAACTAGATATCCGATGGGGCTACAACAACATCAGGATAAAAGAAGGTGATCAATGGAAAGCAGCATTCAAAACCAACCGAGGACTTTTGAACCAACTGTAATGTTCTTTGGCATGTGCAATTCCCCAGCAACCTTCCAATCCATGATGGACTCAATCTTCGAAGACATGATATCACAATGCTTCGTAATCATCTATATGGACGACATTCTAATCTTTCGCGAGAAGATCCGAGGGGAATTGGAAAAATACACCAAAATGGTTCTAGCGACTCCGAGAAAACGATCTCTATCTCAAACCGGAAAAATGCTCTTTTGCTCAAGGAAAAGTGGAATATCTCGGAATGATTGTTGAAGCAGGAAAAATCTCTATGGATCCAACAAAACTCAAAGGAATTCAAGACTGGCCAGCACCTACTACTCTCAAACAAGTCCGATCGTTCCTGGGCTTTGGGAACTTCTACCGAAAATTCATCCGGAAATTCTCTGAAGTAGCTCGACCTCTAAATGAACTCCTGAAGAAAGACAAAGGATTTCTATGGAATGACACAACTCAAGCTGCCTTTGATGAACTGAAGAAACGATTCACGGAAGAACCGGTACTCTTGATGCCCGACCCGCCAAACCATTTCAAATCGAATCTGACGCTTCAAAATATGCCTCGGAGCAGTCCTTACTCAACTGGACGGAAATGGCGAAAGACACCCATGCGCATTTATATCAAGAACGTTCTCTCCAACCGAAAGAAACTACGAAATCTACGACAGGGAATTACTGGGAATAATCAGATCATTACAGGAATGGAGACACTACATCCAAGGATCAGAACACACGACTACGGTATATTCAGATCACAAGAATTTGACATATTTCAGATCGGCCCAAAATCTAAACCGACGACAGGCGCGCTGGTCTCTGTATGTCTCAGAATTCAATCTGAAGTTGGTACATCTACCTGGAAACAAAATGATTCAATCCGATACCCTTTCAAGACGCCTGATTTCACCCCAGAAGACCAAGACGATGAAAACATCACCTTACTTCCAGAAAAGCTATTCATCGACTTAATCGACACCGAGTTACAGGAAAGAATTGCCAATGCGAACGAACTGGACCACACGCAGCAGAAGCAATGAAAACCCTATTAGAAGGAGGACCACCAAATGCACAACACGACCTCAGAGAATGGAAAACAGAGAACGTGAACGGCAAAACTATCTTATACTACCAGGGCGAGCCTACATTCCAAAAGATCAAACCCTACGGAAAGACATAGTCAAATCATATCACGACCCTATCTCAGCCGGACACCCTGGAGAATTAGAAACATTCAATTCGGTAAAACAACACTACTGGTGGCCAGGATTACGATCATTTGTCAAGCAATACATAAAAGGATGTGCCGCCTGCCAACAGTTCAAAATAAATCGACATCCCTCTAACCCATCATTCATACCGATACCTGGACCAAAGTCAGCCCGACCCTTTGCAGACAGTGCTATGGACTTCCTTACAGACCTTCCACCGATCCTGGACAAGCAAGGAGAAGTTGAATTTGATGCGATTCTAAGCATCACCGATCACGGAACACAAAAGGACTTATCCTTATTCCATGCCGAATGAAAGGACTGGATGCTGAAAAGACTGGCAAACTCTTACTGGACAATCTCTACAAAAGGTTTGGACTACCAGACAGCCTCACATCAGATCGAGACCCCAGATTTGCCGCTGAATCATTCAAAGAGCTAATGAAACTCCTTGGAGTAAAATCGAAATTTTCAACTGCTTATCACCCTCAAACGGACGGAACAACAGAACGATATAACCAAGAGATCGAAGCCTATCTATCCATATACTGCTCGTCTCACCCAGAAGACTGGCACGAACGACTTGGGACCCTCGAATTCACTCACAATAACCGAAGACATGCGGACAGACAGAGAACACCATTCGAATTAATTCTTGGATACTCCCCATCGCAATTCCCACCGCATTCGAACACACCAAGTTTCCTTCAGTAGAAGAAAGACTGAAGTATCTTCAAAAGGATCGAGAGAAGCCCTAGCAGCCCACGAACTAGCCTGGACAAGGATGGCTGAAAGGAAAAACTCGAACTTCACACCGTTCATCCAAGGACAAAGAGTTTGGCTAGAAGCGACAAATTTACAGACGAATTATCACAAGAAAATGGCACCAAAACGAGAAGGACCCTTCAAGATCAAAGAAGTCTTAGGACCCCTAACTTATCGACTGGAACTCCCCAAAGGATGGCTCATTCACGATGTATTCCATGCGACACTTCTTAATCCATACCACGAGACCGAAACACATGGACCTAATTTCATTCGACCGCCACCAGAGATATTAAACGAAGAAGAACATTGGGAAATAGAGACGATTCTCAAACATCGAAAAAGAGGAAGAGGATACCAATACTACGTCAAATGGAAGGACTATCCGATCACTGAAGCAACGTGGGAACCGGCCGGTCTTTGAAGAAACCGGTAACGAAATCTTACAGACTTACCGAACACGTCACAAGCTGTAAAAAGACCACCATCTTCCCTCACTCGACAATCAATCAACATGCTCTCCTTTCCCTCGATCAAACGCGTCAAGTCCACTCTCTTTCCCAAAACACTCACGAACCTATTTTCCTCACGACAAAAATACCAAAATCCCAAGAAGATCGACAACAAATGCTTGAAGAACTCGAGATAGCGTTCATAATGTCTCAAGATGCGGAGAAACAAGCACACAATGAACTCAAGGAAAGATGCGCAGCAATGGCGCATGACCAAAATCTAGAGTATCAACTGCGGATTTCCCAGCTCAAGGAAAAACTTAGACCCGGACTGGCAACAAAGGCTATAAGAAAGGTCAAGTCGCTACACTTCTAGGCAACAAACATCGATATCCAACAATGTCTCATTCCACTGCTCGTGCCTCATCTGTTCCCCAATCTACTACTACATCGTCTCAACTTTTTAATACTCTCTCCGTCTACGAACTACTTGAAATCTTGAAAAATGCCGAAACGATGACGTCGAAGCCCTTTGCCCCCTTTATCGAACAAGAACTTGAATTCTTCAACTATTTATCTGGCGAAATACGAATCATCGAGGCGGACATCGCAGTCAAACAGGCGAGAGTCCGAGTCCACCACAAAGCCGCCACCAACTCCCTCAAACGTCTTCAACTCAAGGGTTTGAACGAGCCATCAAACACGTGCTCATCAAACACCGCGACACCCACAGAACAACTCACCTGCAACCACTGCCACCGCCGAGGATGGACATACAACAAGATACTGTCCTTTCAAGCGTAACGACTCTCCTCACAGAAGCGATTACTTTGATTATGACGACCCCACGGATGACGTTGGCATCGCAAACAATACCGGAGAACCCTATGGATACTGAAGACCATTCGACTGGGACAGTCGAACCTTAGGGGGGTAATGTTATGGACACTTTATTTTCTTTTGCTTTTCCTTTTCTTTTCCTTTTCGTATATAAAACCTTCCTGTCACATGATGGACAACATCATGTGATTGTTTAACAAGTCTTTTCTTTTCTTTTCTTTTCCCTTTTCTTTGTCTCCGTCACATCATTGATACATCATCGTATGTTCTGATGAACTTTGCTTTCCATCATATCTACAAAACTCCATCATATCTTTGATGGACTTTCACTTCTATCTTTTATGATACATCTTTCGATGAACACTTGATCTGTTTCCTCTATTCTTATATACATCTGCTGATGAACATTCAAACTCGTTTCAACTTGCTGTGCGGTTCATAGTATTTATACCAGGAAGGATCCACTGTATTCTTTAGCTAGTTCTTGAGAATCTAACCTCCTCTTACTTGACACCGCTTGGAACTTGCTGTTCTTGACTACTTGACTGTCGGCTTTATCCACGCACGTGAATATAAGCTTGGTCGTAACAAGTACCGGCAGTTGCCCAAATCGTGTATATATATACACGGGCAGTATCCCAACTGCCTGAATTCATGCATGAGCGGTTTGGCACTGCATTGGGTGGGTGTAGAAAAATATATAAACAAACCGTATTTCTGCTCTGCGGGCGAAAAATGGGTTTGTGACAGGCTCTTTGGCGTTTGGGGCGCTAAAATGTCCATTGCGTTCTATTAATAAATTACACCCCATTGCCCCCATTGCGCTGGATATCGCAGGTGTTGCGGGGTGGATTGCAATGGGAATCTTTGGATGACATTTAAAATAGATGTGTCTGCGTCATTATTAGATTGATTGCGTTCGGGTGTGATAATACGATGACTTCATATTGCTGACATTTTGATGGATCACTGATCGAGCTCTAAAATTGGCAACTCTTACAAATAATTTGATGGACCGTTGAGAGAGCTCTAGGCTTATAACGTGACTTCATATTACAAACATTTTGACGGCTGATCGGGCTCTAAAATTCCACATCTTACTAATATATTGATGGACCGTAGTTAGAGCTC
>JAJIRX010000643.1:0-24628 GCA_023853785.1 Psilocybe azurescens
CATACTGATGTTACACTGTAATATATGATATGATAGAAAGTTATGAGTCCTTTATGTAAGTAAAGACTTGTTCTTTTACACAGGGACCCAGCGAGAGCGCAATGTCAAGAATCTATCTTTGTGCAAATATATTTCCTGTTTTGTCTTTAATAATGTGACGTAAACGTGATTTCTGTTGCTCGGTATTTCCTGTTTTGTTTTCAATAATGTGACATGAACATGAATTCTATTTCTTTGGTAAAACCAGCTTCTCCCGAGTTATTTTTTGCCAAATGATGCTCAACTCCTTCCATCGTTTGATAACGTGATGTAAATTCTGAATTCCATGGCATTTGTCATCCAGCACCAGTGTTTGTAAATTGACACTTTTCATTTATAACTTCACAACTGCAGCTTTTTAAATCTGATTTTAGCACTCTCATAGAAACAGTTTATATGCATATTAATCTAATTTTTATATATTTTTATGTTCAATATAAGGGCCAAAATATTGTAATGAATGTGCCAAAAAGTGCAAAATCAGGCTCTGACATCACCAAATGGCTCTCTTTTCTCCAGTTTTTTGAATTGTGCATAGCAAGTCATTCATTATCTAGCTTATAATTTTTGAAGCCATAAAGTGTGAGGAAGGATGGTAAAATCTGGCCCCAACATAGTAAAATGGCTCCTTTTTCTCTAGTTTTTGGTATTGTGCATAATGAATTGTTCAGTATATGTAATTATAAATTTTTGATGCTAAAAAGTATAAGCATAAGTAAGCAAGGATGGTTCAAATCAGTCCCACAAAAAGGACTCGTTATGCCATGCAGAGCAATGGCCATCGCCAAGTACAGTTACAGTGTAGCATTTCATATGGGTTCAGTGGTTCCTCTGAACCAGCGAATTTTCCCTTCCATTTTGGGCAGTCTACACTGTACCATATGATATGGTACAGTAAATCCACTCAATGGCTCATACCCAGGCATTTTTGCAGGCTGTCTGGCACACATTTTGTGGCCCCAGGGTGTCTACAGGAAACTGGTAAAGCCTTAATTTTGCAATGAATTGACAAGCATTGGTGCACACACCATAATAAATTATGAGTGAGCAACCAGGAAAGAACCGGACTGTAAATGTGATTTAAACAAGTCCAGAATCATGCAAATTGGACAGGATTTGAGGGAGATATAGTGGTTGTAATGATCTGATTTTGTGTATTTGGCCCCAGGGCAGGGCAGGAATGAGTGCCACCTAAGGTTCCCACTGCCGCTGTCACATTTGTTGGCACAAACTGATCACATCACACCACCAGGTTTGTATAGGGTTTGGTCACTCTGCCTTACCTGTCTTTATTCCTATCCCTAAGTGTCCACTTTTCCAGCTTTTCTGTTCATCGTCATAGATAAGACAAGGTTTTAGATTAGACTAGATAACTGATTACAAGATAGTAGATAGACAAGATTAAATAGATAAAAAATTCAAGATTATCTTCAGCATATTATCCGTTGTCAGATACCGTAGCCACCCATCAATCAAATGCCACCCATCATTCATGACAGTGCTTGGCAATGCTTCACCTGCCCTTCCTCCCACCTTTCCTTCCGCCCTCCTCCCCACATTAGTGCCAGACACCTAACTCTTGTCATCACTGCTGCTTGTCACCTGATCAGTGCACCATTTTCTTTATTGGGATTCTTCCTTTTCTGTCCCCTGTCCTGAGATGACATCTGTCCCTTTCCACCCTCTTTCCTTTTTGTCTATGCCATCTCCCGTCCCCTCCCTTCCTCATATCTACTCTCTAGTATGTCTCCTTCAACTGTAACACGCTGTAGCAACAAAAAGAGAAGAAATAAACATTTATTACACAATATATCAGGTTTAATCAGCCTCTGTTTGTTGCAATACACCTATCTACTGAATACCTGCTCACTGTCCTCATCAGCAATGATGCTGAGTTTGATTTCTAAGCTGGGTAATAGGAGGTTGATTTTTGCAGGCACCACATTTGACGTGCACCACTGACACCCTTCAATCGGAAGTCAGAACCAAAGTGCCATTGCTCTTCACATGATATCAAACCTGCAGCACAGCCCATCTTCTGAAAGTGGGCACCCATTCCAAAACAGGAGGAAAGCGTGGGATTCCCTCCTTCCTTGTACCTCCTCCTCCATGTCTCTCTCCACTCGTAATCTCCTTGAATACTCTTGGTTCACTCTATGCCCAAGTGATCTGGTCTCTCTAGTGGTGTATCCATAGTATGTGGCATAAGCTATGGACTTTGGCAGCCAATGCAGCCCTCTCAGAAGCATGTCAAACTCAACAAGACGGCAGTGCAACTCGAAACTGAGAAAAAGCAGTACCATGCACAACTCAGAAGTAAGTAGTATTTATGGCCACTCTATTGCTTGAACTTACAATGTGCTAGATCTCGGTTTCCAAGAACACAAAGACCTCATCCATGCCACTGAGGATGATGCAAACATGGCTGACGAGGTGTGTGTTGACAAGGACAACACTGCCTTTTCTTGGCCTCCGCCTGGAGAAGAAGGTTTTTTTCCAGCAATGCAGAGGGAGGTTCATTTACAGAATTTGTTCTTGGATACTCTCACAGAACAGTATGTGTTTCTTGTTCCTAATTTATAATGGATATTAACATACTGCCTAGAAAACAAAAGGATCATTGCACAAAAAGGATCGAGTAGAACGTCAAGTCCAGGTGTGGAGATCTATGCTGCCACATCTTGTCAACACATTTCTCAAATTCCAATCACAAGGCCCACCTGTTAGAAGTGCAGAGAATGGAAATTGGGTCCCATGGACAATTGAAGTTGTTTCTTTGGAAGGTTGGTATAGATTTCTTTACTGAGACTCATACTGACATTTTTGACAGGCCACAAAACTGTTCTTTTCTTTTCACATCCAATGCAATTTCTGCTGCCGTCACTCTTACTCTTGTCAAGTTTGGCATCATTCCAACCTCCCCTGAGCAACCCCATTTAGGATTTGCAATTGAGACTCTGTGCTTTTACAGACAGTTATGGCATGTCTGTCCCCAGTTCAGTATCAATGCATTTGCCAAGGCATTGAATTTGTATCATGCTGTAAGTTCCCTCAACCCTTTCCTAGCTCTCTATTGACTTGTCCAGGTTCCTCATATGCCCTATCTTGCCAATCAGCTCAGTAATGCCTATGACTGTTACCTTGAGATTATCTGAGCTGTTGAGCAGAGTGTTAGGGGTGAATTGACAGCCATGTCAGCTATAATCATGTATGAAGTTGTTATGGACACTTTATTTTCTTTTGCTTTTCCTTTTTCTTTTCCTTTTCGTATATAAAACCTTCCTGTCACATGATGGACAACATCATGTGATTGTTACAACAAGTCTTTTCTTTTCTTTTCTTTTCCCTTTTCTTTGTCATCCGTCACATCATTGATACATCATCGTATGTTCTGATGAACTTTGCTTTCCATCATATCTACAAAACTCCATCATATCTTTGATGGACTTTCACTTCTATCTTTTATAATACATCTTTCGATGAACACTTGATCTGTTTCCTCTATTCTTATATACATCTGCTGATGAACATTCAAACTCGTTTCAACTTGCTGTGCGGTTCATAGTATTTATACCAGGAAGGATCCACTGTATTCTTTAGCTAGTTCTTGAGAATCTAACCTCCTCTTACTTAACACCGCTTGGAACTTGCTGTTCTTGACTACTTGACTGTCGGCTTTATCCACGCACGTGAATATAAGCTTGAAGTCGTAACAAAAGAACTAGCTCATCTACGAATCTCGCCCGCTCCCCAGCAGACGAGACCTCTGAAACCTGAAACGAAACACGGCACCACCGAAAGGCGGAATTCCCACTACCGACAGCTCAGAAGAAGGAACCCCAACACGAAATTGGCAGACACTGAACCTGTCCAGACAAAGCTCTGAAGATATCAACCTAGGCAACGAAGACCTATCGAACTCGCTATACGGCTTATTAGCAACCCTGGCGATAGACCAAGAAGAACAACAAGACACAGACATGGTCGAAACAAACGGAAAGAAAGAAATCTCGATCAACAAACCCGTTGTATTCGATGGAGACCGAACAAAGTCCAAGTCTTTTTTATACAAGACTGCTATCTTTACATGGACATAAACGAAGACATCTATAACACCGACAAGAAGAAAATTGCCTTCATCTTATCATTCTGCATGGAAGGGAGGAGGCGAAACTATGGAAAGAACAGTACTTAACCTCAAGGACAAGAGGAATCAGTCCCAATCAAACCATCGAATGGGACACCCTCAGCACATTCTTGAAAAATTCCACGACACATTCACCCCAGTGGACGAAACCAGATCAGCCATGAACGACATAAAACGACTTAGGCAAAAACCCAACGAAAGAGTGGAAGACATCATCAACAAGTTCAAATTGTTGGTAGGACAAGCCAATCTAGGAACAGAAACGGAATCAGACCACGCCCACCTCATTGGATTATTCCAAAAATGCATCACACCTCAGCTTGCCGACAGGATCCTGTACTCTGAAGACCTTCCAAGGACGATCCAAGGCTGGTACAAAAAGCAACAACATTTGACACCAACTATAGACTGGCCAAGGTCTTTAGAGAAGAACCAGAAGAAGCGTGGGAGGGGCGCCCACGATGGAACAACTTCCCAAGAAACAACAGGAACTACGACCCAAACAGGATGGACGTAAGCGCCATGACAGCCGAAGAACAAGCCGAATTAATCAGGAAAGGCGCCTGTTTCAGGTGCAAACAACAAGGACATCTATCCAGAGATTGCCCACAGAAAGGACCAACAAACCAGAACAGAACCCAAGGACAACCCAGCAAGAAGTGGACCCCAAAGGAACTCCATGCCCATATCAGGAGCCTGAACAAGGACGAAAAAGACGAACTTGCAGACCTCATGGTTAAAACAGGATTTGAAGAGAAAGAAGAAAAGGATTTTTAAAGTGGAGAAACAGGACGACGTCTGTCTCTCCTTATCTGAAGATACAATCTGTACTTACGGCAACAATCGAGAATAAAACTATGCTTTTACCAGTTTCATTCCCCACCAAGAAACAGAATGGCTCACAAATCGTCGAAACCTCTGCGCTCTTAGACTCAGGAGCAGGAGGGAAATTCATTGACCAGAACTATGCACAAAAACTTGGACTCAGAACCCAACCCTTGGAAAAACCGATCCAGGTTTATAACGTGAGATGGAACCCCAAACAAGAAAGGAACCATCTCGTCATTTGTAGACCTGGACCTAAAGGTTGGAAACCGGAACCATCGGGAACAATTACTGGTCTCTGGGCTAGGAAAACAGAAAATTATTTTAGGATTCCCTTGGCTACAGGAAAAGAATCCAGGAATCAACTGGCGAACGGACAGATAACTTGGAAACCACGTCAAGGGCCTACAATAAATCAAACCACCATTGAAGAAGAAAACGGACGAACGAACACCAACAATCGAGACTACCCACCCATTGGAGGAATTGAATCGTTAGTCATCCAATATATCGGGGATGCAAACGAAGACGAAATAAAAGAAACTTGGCTTAACACCAAAATCACAACCTCACAGACGCTGGCCCAACAATATGAACCAGAGAAACCGACAAGACCTCTCCAAGAAATTGTTCCCCCAGAATATCAATCATATATGGACCTTTTAGATAAACAAGCGGCAGACCGATTCCCAGAACCAAGACCATGGGACCATAAAATTGAGTTAAAGAAGGATTCATACCAAAGAAATTCAAGGCATACAATATCACACCGGCAGAACAAACAGAACTGGACACCTGGACAAAGGAACAATTGGACAAAGGATACATTCGACCCTCAGAATCACCTATGGCATCTCCCTTCTTCTTTGTATCAAAGAAAGATGGAAAGCTTAGACCTTGTCAAGACTACAGGTATCTGAACGACTGGACGATCAAGAACGCTTACCCACTACCATGGATTACAGAACTTATGGACAAATTGAAAGGCGCAAAATTCTTCACCAAACTAGATATCCGATGGGGCTACAACAACATCAGGATAAAAGAAGGTGATCAATGGAAAGCAGCATTCAAAACCAACCGAGGACTTTTGAACCAACTGTAATGTTCTTTGGCATGTGCAATTCCCCAGCAACCTTCCAATCCATGATGGACTCAATCTTCGAAGACATGATATCACAATGCTTCGTAATCATCTATATGGACGACATTCTAATCTTTGCGAAAGATCGAGGGAATTGGAAAAATACACCAAAATGGTTCTACAACGACTCCGAGAAAACGATCTCTATCTCAAACCGGAAAAATGCTCTTTTGCTCAAGGAAAAGTGGAATATCTTGGAATGATTGTTGAAGCAGGAAAAATCTCTATGGATCCAACAAAACTCAAAGGAATTCAAGACTGGCCAGCACCTACTACTCTCAAACAAGTCCGATCGTTCCTGGGCTTTGGGAACTTCTACCGAAAATTCATCCAGAAATTCTCTGAAGTAGCTCGACCTCTAAATGAACTCCTGAAGAAAGACAAAGGATTTCTATGGAATGACACAACTCAAGCTGCCTTTGATGAACTGAAGAAACGATTCACGGAAGAACCGGTACTCTTGATGCCCGACCCCGCCAAACCATTTCAAATCGAATCTGATGCTTCAAAATATGCCTCCGGAGCAGTCCTTACTCAACTGGACGGAAATGGCGAAAGACACCCATGCGCATTTATATCAAGAACGTTCTCTCCAACCGAAAGAAACTACGAAATCTACGACAGGGAATTACTGGGAATAATCAGATCATTACAGGAATGGAGACACTACATCCAAGGATCAGAACACACGACTACGGTATATTCAGATCACAAGAATTTGACATATTTCAGATCGGCCCAAAATCTAAACCGACGACAGGCGCGCTGGTCTCTGTATGTCTCAGAATTCAATCTGAAGTTGGTACATCTACCTGGAAACAAAATGATTCAATCTGATACCCTTTCAAGACGCCCCTGATTTCACCCCCAGAAGAAGACCATGACAATGAAAACATCACCTTACTTCCAGAAAAGCTATTCATCGACTTAATCGACACTGAGTTACAGGAAAGAATTGCCAATGCGAACGAACTGGACCACAACGCAGCAGAAGCAATGAAAACCCTATTAGAAGGAGGACCACCAAATGCACAACACGACCTCAGAGAATGGAAAACAGAGAACGTGGAATGGCAAAACTATCTTATACTACCAAGGACGAGCCTACATTCCAAAAGATCAAACCCTACGGAAAGACATAGTCAAATCATATCACGACCCTATCTCAGCCGGACACCCTGGAGAATTAGAAACATTCAATTCGGTAAAACAACACTACTGGTGGCCAGGATTACGATCATTTGTCAAGCAATACATAAAAGGATGTGCCGCCTGCCAACAGTTCAAAATAAATCGACATCCCTCTAACCCATCATTCATACCGATACCTGGACCAAAGTCAGCCCGACCCTTTGCAGACAGTGCTATGGACTTCCTTACAGACCTTCCACCGATCGTGGACAAGCAAGGAGAAGTTGAATTTGATGTGATTCTAAGCATCACCGATCACGGGAACACAAAAGGACTTATCCTTATTCCATGCCGAATGAAAGGACTGGATGCTGAAAAGACTGGCAAACTCTTACTGGACAATCTCTACAAAAGGTTTGGACTACCAGACAGCCTCACATCAGATCGAGACCCCAGATTTGCCGCTGAATCATTCAAAGAACTAATGAAACTCCTTGGAGTAAAATCGAAATTTTCAACTGCTTATCACCCTCAAACGGATGGAACAACAGAACAATATAACCAAGAGATTGAAGCCTATCTATCCATATACTGCTCGTCTCACCCAGAAGACTGGCATGAACGACTTGGGACCCTCGAATTCACTCACAATAACCGAAGACATGCGGACAGACAGAGAACACCATTCGAATTAATTCTTGGATACTCCCCCATCGCGAATTCCCACCGCATTCGAACACACCAAGTTTCCTTCAGTAGAAGAAAGACTGAAGTATCTTCAAAAGGATCGAGAAGAAGCCCTAGCAGCCCACGAACTAGCCTGGACAAGGATGGCTGAAAGGAAAAACTCGAACTTCACACCATTCATCCAAGGACAAAGAGTTTGGCTAGAAGCGACAAATTTACAGACGAATTATCACAAGAAAATGGCACCAAAACGAGAAGGACCCTTCAAGATCAAAGAAGTCTTAGGACCCCTAACTTATCGACTGGAACTCCCCAAAGGATGGCTCATTCACGATGTATTCCATGCGACACTTCTTAATCCATACCATGAGACCGAAACACATGGACCTAATTTCATTCGACCGCCACCAGAGATATTAAACGAAGAAGAACATTGGGAAATAGAGACAATTCTCAAACATCGAAAAAGAGGAAGAGGATACCAATACTACGTCAAATGGAAGGACTATCCGATCACTGAAGCAACGTGGGAACCGGCTTCGGTCTTTGAAGAAACCGGTAACGAAATCTTACAGACTTACCGAACACATCACAAGCTGTAAAAAGACCACCATCTTCCCTCACTCGACAATCAATCAACATGCTCTCCTTTCCCTCGATCAAACGCGTCAAGTCCACTCTCTTTCCCCAAAACACTCACAAACCTATTTTGCTCACGACAAAAATACCAAAATCCCAAGAAGATCGACAACAAATGCTTGAAGAACTCGAGATAGCGTTCATAATGTCTCAAGATGCGGAGAAACAAGCACACAATGAACTCAAGGAAAGATGCGCAGCAATGGCGCATGACCAAAATCTAGAGTATCAACTGCGGATTTCCCAGCTCAAGGAAAAACTTAGACCCGGACTGGCAACAAAGGCTATAAGAAAGGTCAAGTCGCTACACTTCTAGGCAACAAACATCGATATCCAACAATGTCTCATTCCACTGCTCGTGCCTCATCTGTTCCCCAATCTACTACTACATCGTCTCAACTTTTTAATACTCTCTCTGTCTACAAACTACTTGAAATCTTGAAAAATGCCGAAAACCGATACGACGTCGAAGCCCTTTGCCCCCTTTATCGAACAAGAACTTGAATTCTTCAACTATTTATCTGGCGAAATACGAATCATCGAGGCGGACATCGCAGTCAAACAGGCGAGAGTCCGAGTCCACCACAAAGCCGCCACCAACTCCCTCAAACGTCTTCAACTCAAGGGTTTCGAACGAGCCATCAAACACGTGCTCATCAAACACCGCACGACACCCCCACAGAACAACTCACCTGCAACCACTGCCACCGCCCGAGACCAGGACATACAACAAGATACTGTCCTTTCAAGCGTAACGACTCTCCTCACAGAAGCGATTACTTTGATTATGACGACCCCACGGATGACGTTGGCATCGCAAACAATACCGGAGAACCCTATGGATACTGAAGACCATTCGACTGGGACAGTCGAACCTTAGAAGGGGGTAATGTTATGGACACTTTATTTTCTTTTTGCTTTTCCTTTTTCTTTTCCTTTTCGTATATAAAACCTTCCTGTCACATGATGGACAACATCATGTGATTGTTACAACAAGTCTTTTCTTTTCTTTTCTTTTCCCTTTTCTTTGTCATCCGTCACATCATTGATACATCATCGTATGTTCTGATGAACTTTGCTTTCCATCATATCTACAAAACTCCATCATATCTTTGATGGACTTTCACTTCTATCTTTATAATACATCTTTCGATGAACACTTGATCTGTTTCCTCTATTCTTATATACATCTGCTGATGAACATTCAAACTCGTTTCAACTTGCTGTGCGGTTCATAGTATTTATACCAGGAAGGATCCACTGTATTCTTTAGCTAGTTCTTGAGAATCTAACCTCCTCTTACTTAACACCGCTTGGAACTTGCTGTTCTTGACTACTTGACTGTCGGCTTTATCCACGCACGTGAATATAAGCTTGAAGTCGTAATATAGAAGTACCGGCAGTTGCCCAAATCGTGTTATATATCCACACGGGCAGTATCCCAACTGCCTGAATTCATGCATGAGCGGGGTTTGGCACTGCATTGGGTGGGTGTAGAAAAATATATATAAACAAACCGTATTTCTGCTCTGCGGGGGGCGAAAAATGGGTTTGTGACAGGCTCTTTGGCGTTTTGGGCGCGCTAAAATGTCCATTGCGTTCTATTAATAAATTACACCCCATTGCCCCCATTTGCGCTTTGGATATCGCGAGGTGTTGCGGGGTGGATTGCAATGGGAATCTTTGGATGACATTTAAAAATAGATGTGTCTGCGTCATTATTAGATTGATTGCGTTCGGGTGTGATAATACGATGACTTCATATTGCTGACATTTTGATGGATCACTGATCGAGCTCTAAAATTGGCAACTCTTACAAATAATTTGATGGACCGTTGAGAGAGCTCTAGGCTTAATAACGTGACTTCATATTACAAACATTTTGACGGCTGATCGGGCTCTAAAATTCCACATCTTACTAATATATTGATGGACCGTAGTTAGAGCTCTAGGCCTAACATCATCATGATTGGTTGTCGAAAGCTTGGGTAATTCATTTACATATTGCCAACCAAAAGTGTAGTAAAAGTAGAAAATGTATACAGTGGTATAGAAATATGATACAGTACAAACCCTCCACCTAAAAATCAGATATTGTCCTCAAGATCATCAACATCCATCACCTCGTCGTCGTCATTGTCTTCAGGCTCGTTATCATCATTTTCATCATTCTCGTCATCTTGGTCGTCGTTGTTGCTATTATGGGTCATGTCTTGAAGAGGAGCCTTCCACAAGTCTCAGAAATGATTAGCGAGAGACTCCTGAACACCGGCCTGCGACAGAGCATATGAAGAAATCCCTTCCAACAAATCCTTTGACTCGGTGACAGCCCTGGAACGCTGTCGGTTGCGCCACCAGTTTGCCTTCCAATCTAGGAAGGCAAGTGTTCGTCTCATCTCCTCCTTGAGAAGCATGACCTCCTCCTTCGCTCAATTAGCTCTCGCACGACTTTTCACCCATTCCACTCATAGAATATCATCGCGATCATCGTCCGAGGCGGTAGCGCTTGTGGCAGTGGTCCAAATCCATGAGAGTGTTCGCCGAGTTTCGCCTGTGCCATCTCTTCTGGTCCTGACTTCGTTGAATAGCTCCAGCTCTCCCTCCTCCTGCCTCACACCATCCGGCTGGGCCTTGGCCGTCCTCATACGTTCCACGCCGTCCAACTCGGATATGTAGTCGATTTGGGTCTTGGTACCCTCTGATGTCACCGTCTTCCAGTTTCTTCAACAGCACCTCCCAGTCCCCCCGGCCCCACCAAAGCCAGTTGGGCGATACGTGCAGCACGATACTTCGCTGCGGCAAACCTGGCTCGTTCATGAACACGATCGATTATGGAGGTCGAACGAAGGCCATCCCGCTGACCACGGATGTTCTTATTTTTGAATTGGATCATTCTGGTTTTGACCTTAAGGATTTGGCGAATTGAATTTAGAGAGTCAACCATCTGGGCATGACGCAGCCGACTCTCAATATCCCCAATCCAGCCCTAGATATACGAGACCGATGAGGTTCCGGAATGGCAGAAGGTAGCCAAAGTACGGTATCTTCGGAGTTCATTGAAGTCGATGGGGCGAGGGATGGTCGGTTTGGTATTGCAGAATACCAGGAATGTAGATGGGGAGAAGTTGTTCCCAGGCGCTAGGATGCGTGTCGCGAGTACGTTTCGCTGCTCTGTCAAAGAGCCTGCCTGTCGGATAGTTGAATGTGCCTTGGCGTTTTTTAGCCAGACGACGGATACGTCGTCTTTCAAAAATAAAACTACGTTAGTTGAGTGACGGAAATACAATAAGATACCAATACTCACTGAGCCTCTTCAAGCTCAAGGCCTAGCCCAATGAACATTGAAGCAGTTGTTGCATGGGGGAAGGTGTTCCCTTGAGCGATGTACTCTGCTTCGCTTTCGGCCAATTCCTTCTGAACTTGAGCCTCTGTCATAGCTAAGAGATAGTTAGCATCACTGGGAAATGCATTTACTAACGTCTGCTTACTGTTTTCTGGCATATGGTATGGGTTTTTCTTGTTCTTCGGAAACCCATCATCCTCCCATTCCTGACACATATCCTCCCACTTCTTCAACAGATTGTCGTCCAGCGAGATTGACAGGCCATGATGGCCTTCAGTTTGAACATTGCGCTCGGCAACGGCATTTTTGTACCTTCGTAGCAAGGACTTTCCCAACGACGTGTACTTCATCCAATTCCAAAATCCGAAGTGATCGTCCAGCCGTATCCTGTCGAGAGCCGGGCCCCTGAGTCTTGGTTGCATTTGAAAGAGCGTTGTGATTTGACCATACACGTTCTGGGCACTCGCAGTCGGCGAGTCCAACACCGGGGATATAATTTAAAGAATAAACCTGATGGTTGGCCTGCGTATGCATTGGTTCATGAAGTTTAGGAATTGCGGGAACCAGGGTTGTTGTCGCAGCTGGTTTGAGGCTTTCAGGCCAGTCATTCTCCATCCTTTTGAATAGGTTGATGAACCATTGGCAGGCAATATCGTAGCTTATCAGAACGAGGTGAACCGCTATCATCTGAAGGATCGAAGCAAAGATATAGTCCATATTGGCGTACCTGCAGAAAACGTCAACGATGAATCAGGATTTCAGAAAGTAGAGTACTCACCGCTCTCCTTTTTGTAGGTTTCCTACCCCTACTGGCAGGATCATCTCCGATCTCCCACATACCGCAGCTCCAACCCCTGTGTATCGTAAACCAATCGAAAATTTAGTGTTCGCCTTCGCCAGGGCCTGGAATCCAACGCAAGTGCTAATCTGGAGGATCGTTAGACAAGAAAACAAAATATAACAAAGCGGAGCATACGTCTTCATCGTTTGCTCGGCTCAAAACATAATTTTCGTATGGCTCTCGAGGAACCATATACGCCCCATCCAGTTCCGAGTCCAGGATCTTGCGAGTAGTTAGACACGAGTTGATTCTTCAACCGAAAGTTGGCATCCATGCAAATGATCATCATATAGAGAAACCTAGAATATAGTTAGATAGGACTCATCGAAGTCATATTCGACAACTCACTTCATTCCCTTAGGAACCTTCTCCCAATCAGTTGGCAAGTTAATGCCAGGATGTGGACACGAAGGGCATACGATTGCCAATTCTCCAGCTGATGTCCCCGCAGCGCCAGTGATATCGTGGTGCTCGCCCCGCCCCACTTGAGCATCTGTAAGTGTCGCCACTGCAGTATCATCCGAAAGAGCGCCCGGTATCGCGATTTTGGGGGTTAATGCCTAGGTTTGTGGTTGATTTTTCGAGACAGCGGTAGAAATCGTATGTCGATGCTTTTGTAGTAAGTGCGAGTTTGTGGAGGTGGCGGAGGACTTCAAATGTTGCACACGTCTGTACCGACAACTGAGATGCTGGGTAAAGCCTTCGGCGAAGGAGCTGGAGATGGTGGGGAATTTCACGGGGCAACCACAATAAAATACGTTCACAGAGTGTATGCCATTCGTATGAAGCACCAACATATTCGAATGACATGGAATGGGATTTTCGCAGTAGCCGGAAGAGTGATTGAGCTGGAGCCAAAGTCCCAGAGTCTTGAGCGACACCTCAATGAACTGCGTTCCAGTCCATTTCTTGTTTGAACGTTAGCAAGAGCAGAATTGTCAAACTAGAAAAAAATGTGTACTTTACAGTGCCCCCATATTCCGTTGGACTCCAACGGACTTTCACCGGACCCAGCCAATTCCGATGAATCTGGCTGGACAGTCCATTGGACGTCCAACGGATTCCGTTGGACTTGAAAAAATTCCGGTACCAGTCCAGTCAGAGTCCGGCCAAATTCCGGTCAAATTCTGGTCAAGTCACTTCAAGACAGAAAACAGGTGGACTGGCCGGACTGTCCAGTCCGTTGGACTTCCAATGGACTTCCAATGGACTTCCACCGGACTCTCAGCACTTAATTAGACCAGATCCAAGAGTGCTCTGTCCAGTGGAGTCCAGTGGATATCCACTGGATGTCCACTGGACTCCACTGGACTGTTATTGGTTTAATTGCAGACTTTATTGAAGAAATCCAATTACCATATCCAGAGAGGTTTTCAACTGCTATCTACCATAGTCTACATATACATGTTATATCTTTATATGCCATTTATTTAGCCTAGTCATCATCATCATTGCCATCTGCTTCCAGCTGATCAGTGACTGTCACTCCTCTTTTTTAGCTTGTCGTTGGAGAACCTTCCTTGTGTGATAAGAAAGCATGGTATGTATAAACCAGTTATAGTTTTGAGGTGTCATTCTCTTGAGAATGGAGTCAAAACCACCAAGCCATGCATTGAGTTGCTCACAGGCCTATTTCAGTTATACTATCAGTACATAAATAATTACAATGACTAGAAAGAATTTTACCTGAGTATTAAATGCCCGTTTTGATATGTGGTCCCATCAGAAGCTGTTGCTGTTATGACTAAATTTGGAGCTGACCCATCTGTGGGAGCTGGATTACACCAAGTTCGACAAAGAATATCTGTTTTGCGATGATTCTGGTAATGATAACTGTCAACTATAAATCGTGTTGTTTGTGACCATTCATCCCAGTGACCTTGTGCAGCAATATGTTTAAGCACTGTACATGCTTTGTCAATGCAGATATAGTCAGGGCGTGATTCCTTTGTTGGATAAACTTTGTTTATAAAAGCCAGGATATTTGGATCTGACTCTGATCTTGCAAATTTTGCCCATGCCTCAACAACACCACATGGGAAACAGATTGTTTCAACACAATAAAAAGTTGCAGGACCAAAATAGTGTTTTATTTTTTAAGTTCTGCAGGTGGCTGGTCATGTGGCTGATATTCATGCTCATGTTTTGGATTCCACTCTAAATTTTCTTGCTGACGGTTCAACATTCTCTTTGAGCCTGATAACCCTTCAGCAGAGTGATCAAGCTTGTATTTATTCCAAACATTTTGATGAGCTTCACAAGCCATGGTAGAAGGAATTGAAGTGCCTGTACAATCTCTAACACGGCATCGATTGCCAAATTCATGTTCATGCACTTGACAAAAGGCACCTCCTCGGTAATTTGCTAAATCAGATGTGCAACCATCATATGCACAATGCTAGATAATAATGTTAAATCTTACTATTATGGATCAGAATTTAAAAAAATACCTTTGTGCCATTAACCATTCCATCAATTACCCGCATTGTTACATTCTGCATCTGAACTGAGTTCTGAGCAGCAGGATTATTAGAACCTGATTGCACTACTGTAGATGCTACCACAGGGTCAACACCAAGAACAGCAGAAGAGTCATTAGGGGTTGAAATTATATCTGATGTTGCTCGGTAGGGTTGGGAGCACTCAGCACAGGCATGACCCTTTGCTGGCTGAATGAGACCCTCATGACCCAAAACAGTAAAGGCTTCTTCTGTCACTTCATCTATTGACGCCACATCTCGGATAATAAAATCTATTCCAGACATCTCAGAAGCTTGCCGGATAGATTCATGTACAAAAGCAGCCTGAACTTGGCGACGGAAAGTGTGACACAGTCAGTGCCATAGGTGTCATTGAAAAAATTGGCCCAACCAGATGTAGATGCATGGAGATGATATATTCCACTCAATACTGCTGCTGAAAACTTGCGATCTACCCAAAGGTTCCGTCCAACCTTAAGATAAACTGCAGAGTTCAGAAAGAATTGCATAGCTTCTGTATTATCTGTTGCAGGTGTACGTTCATGATCTGCATAATAAATAGTCTTGCAGTTACTGCAAAATCCAGAGAGCAACTGGACATTCTGAAATACATCTATGCCTTTGATTAAAGTCACAGTTGGAATATCCCGAGGTCGGGTATTTTGTGTTAAAGAACACCGATTGCAATCTGATGTTAAACAGACAGATGAGTTTGGGCAAATAAGAAGGGCTGGTTGGATAGAATTATGTGATGTACATTGCAAGGTACCTGTGAATTTCTGTCTTTTATTATATGGGTAGAGGCCCAAAACTTGTGAAAATTTGCTCAGTTTCACTGACAAAAGTGTAACATCTTGATTCCTGGTGGTTGCAGTCTCAATCAAAGATAATTCAGACTCTGAGAATAGAGTAACTGCATTATCAGGCCCAAGTTTTGCAATAATTGCACGGGCCAAACATTTAATCCATGATGTTGCCCTACATCCTGCATCCTGTTTAAAATGCAAAGAGAGTAGCTCTGTGTTGTTGGTCATGGACAGTAAAACTGTGATAACAGTTGGAAGTGATATTTTCTGACCAAAATTGTCGATGATAAAGTCACTGAAGTCTTTGAAAACCATGTCAGGAAAAGGAGCAGACTGGGTGCTTGCCATGACATGTGGAATCAACAGTAACACCAAGAATGCCAGAGATAACTGTGATCTCAATGCAGTACAAGCAAGCAGATAAATCAGGGTCCCCAAATTGCTGAAAAGACCATCCAGACAAAAACAGAGCAACAGTGGTGATAGAATTTCGATACTACAAGTACAAAAACACATGAGATATGAGAGGGTGGTGATACATTTGGGCAAGCTTCCATGGTCAGTATACTTACTACTTGCGCCCAGAATTTCCTGCTTTAGCAGAGGTTGACTTCTTGACTGCTGCTCCCTTCTTAGATGATGTCATCTGCTTGGATGTGCTGGCTGCTGGCATGCTTGCAGGTTCAGATGCCACTTTCATCACTGCTTTCTTTGTCTTCTTCAGCAAACCTCCCTTTGCACCCATGTGATCAACTCTGGGAAATGATAAGTCTTGAGGTTGGAACCCCACAATTCCACATCACTGAGGCGGTCTGGGTCATCCTGAAGCCATTTCTGCATTTCTGGATGCTTGTTTAAGAGCGGAAAGGTCTTGGACCAAGAGTCATGCCAGCTGGATCTGCCAACAAATAGACGCTGAATATCTGTTCCACTAGGCTTTCGTAGTATGACTGGCCAAGTTCCATCCTTCCAAAGTTGGGCAAATCTGGCCTCAGTCTCGAGGAAGCAAAGATAGCGGGCATAGTTTTCCTGGAGTGTCCCAGCATTACCAGTACGGTACATCTCAGGAGGGACATCGAGTGCATTGGCCATCTGAATTTGCTCAGTGGTCAAGGCCACCTTGACTGGGCCATGAGACTGGACCAGAGCAACAGGTGCAACAAACTGACTTGCGTTGGCAACTACAAGCCCTGCATTTGTAGATAACATGCCAGCAGCTGAGAGGCTAATGACACTGGATGAGGCAGTTGGCAAACTGAAGTTGCTCTGTGGGTAATGTCATTAAAATCAATATTTGGATAAGAAAATAAAGGTAAACATACCAAAAGAACATGAAGGACTGGCTTGTCATTTTCTACTTGCCAGGTAATTTCTTCGTCTCCATCAGCTGAGGTAATCTCCTCAAATGGGCCCAAAGATCCCAGACAATGTTATGAACAAATATAATATATTCTTTGAGAATGTAAGCATAGATTTACCAATTAAGATAAATATGACATACCGGAGTTCTTGATGGTAGGCAATTTCTTGGCCAGAGCCTCAAAAAGAGGCTTAGACATGTGATAGATGGGCATAATCCTTTGAAAATTTGGAGGTGTCTGGGTTGGCACAACAAAGGCAGGGTTTTCACTTGAAATGAAGATCATGACCTGGCCTTTCTGAGGCAAAGGGCAGCTTGGCCACAGGATCATCACCAAACTCATAGGTATTCCCTATAGCGTTACCACGTGCAAAACCACCTCAAAGCAAAAGTTTTAATTAAAATAAATTAATATAGTGATAAACATACCAATAATTTTGCTGGCACCTTGGAGCTGGTCAAGACTGACATGCAGGGCTAAAATTGACAGATAAATAAGGAAATCAATTTTGACTTATATCAGTTTACTCACCCTCAGGTTCTGTCTCCTCAATTGTATTTGCCATTGCAGCAGTTGAAATCCGAGCAGCAGGAAGAGCATCAACTCCATGCATTTCCACATCACTGGAAACTTGTCCATCCTTGCTCTCAATCTCGCTTTCACCTGAATCTTTGCCCTTAACCTCAACCTCATGCTCATGCTCAACCTCGTCCTTACTCTCACTCACCCTCACCCTCACCCTCACCCTTGCCCTCAGCCACAGCCTGCTCCAAACCTTCTCCATCCTTGCTGCTATCCTCTCCACTACCACTTTCAGCCTGAGCTTCACTGTTACGATCTCAAGTTAGAATCACGCAGTGTGCATAATCTAACCACCAATCGTTTACAAGAACAAGTTCAAGTTCAGAGTAGAGCAGGTTAAGCAGGTTGGATTCTCAAGAACTAGCTAAAGAATACAGTAGATGCTCCCTTGTATAAATACTATGAACTGTACAGCTAGTTGAAACGAGATCGAATGTTCATCAGCAGATGTATATAAGAATAGAAGAAACAGATCAAGTTGAAACGAGTTTGAATGTTCATCAGCAGATGTATATAAGAATAGAAGAAACAGATCAAGTTGAAACGAGTTTGAATGTTCATCAGCAGATGTATATAAGAATAAGAGAAACAGATCAAATGTTCATCAAAAGATGTATCATAAAAGATGGAAGTGAAAGTAAAGTTCATCAGAGCGTACGATGATGTATCAATGATGTGAAAGATGATGTATCAATGATGTGAAAGATGACAAAGAAAAGGAAAAGAAAAGAAAAGAAAAGAAAAGAAAAAGAAAAAGACTTGTCGTAACATTACCCCCGTACTACACTCCTTATGCCTCAGAAGGAGTGAAGTCCATTACTTCAGTGGGCTCAATAGTCTCCGTATGGTTCGCCCTGTGGTGTTGGCGATTCCGGCGTCGTCGGTGAAGAGGTCCAGGGCTTCAGGAGTTGACAGTGTTTGAGCGTAACGGGGTATGGCAGGTTGTTTGCCTTGCAGACGTGGGTTGGCGGGAGTAGAAGAGGAAGAAGCAGCGGGAGTATTGATGAAAGACATGTTGCGTTGTTCTGGTAATTGGAGGTATGTTTTAGAGGTAGAACGACTTGGCCTTTTTAACTACTTTGGCGATCAGTGGAAGGCGTCGATGGAGCTCTCGTTCGACCAGATTTAGTTTGAGGCGTAGAGATCTGGCTTGGTGATGGGCAGCTTTAGCAGCAGCTGGGCGGTAGTTCTGTTTTGCTGTCTCCTTCCGATCAATTGTTTCGTTGTATGCGGTGAGAATTTCTCTTTGCAGCGTCTCAAGCTCTTCCACAGTCTGATCAGCCAGAGGGGTATCAAAGATAGGGGTTTCGAGTTGGTTTGTTTCGGGAGTTCCGAGTGAAAGAAGAGGCAATACGTCGGAGAAGGCAAGGCATCAGGGTGGTAGCGGTGATCAGAGTTTGTGTAATTGGTGGTATTCTTTAAGAGTCTTGTTGCCGCCGTCGAACGCGTCATCTTTTTCCCCCACGTTGCTTCAGAGATAGGGAATCCCATCCATTTGATAAGGTATTGATATTTTTGCTTTCCTTTCTTGGGTTTTCGTCCTGTCTTTCTGTGATTCAAAATGGTTTCCGACTTCCCAGTGTTCTTCTTTATTTTTGATTTCGGGTGGTGGTCTAGGGAAATTCGGTCCGTATGTTTCTGTCTCGTTATATGGCATGAGTAGAGTGGCGTGGAAGACGTCATGGATCTTCTATATCTTGGGTATTTTGAGTCTGTAAGTGAGAGGTCCCAAGACTTCTGTGATTGTGAACGGGCCTTCTCGTTTTGGTTTCATCTTCGAATGGTACCTCGTGGAGATGTTGCGGAGTCTAGCCAAACTTTCGTTCCTTTCTCAAACGGTTTGAAGGTCGATTTTCGTCGCTCGGCTATCCTTTGTCTTGCAAGTTCATGGGCGGCTAACGCTTCTTCTCGATCTCTCAGGAGATGTTTGACTTTTTCTTCCACAGATGGGGCTTTGGTGTTCTCAAATGCGAGTGGAATGGCCAGCGGAGATGAACCTAGGGTGAGTTCCGAACGGGGGTTTTGACCCTTTCGGAGTGTTTTCTGTTGTTGTGAGTGAATTCTAATGTTCCAACTGACTTGTTCCAATCAGTTGGGTGTGAAGAACAATAGATGGATAGATAGGCTTCTATTTCTTGGTTGAATCGCTCGGTGGTTCCGTCTCCTATTGGATGATAAGCCGTCGTTAATTTGGACTTGATCCCTAAGAGTTTCATGAGTTCTTGGAAGACCTTTGCGGTGAATAGGGGTCTCGGTCTGAGATAATGCTGTCTGGGAGTCCGAATCGTTTGAAAAGATTGTCAAGTAAGAGTTGAGCTGCTCCTTCCGCGTCAAGTGCCTCTCCTGGTTTCCCTTTCTTCCGGCAAGGTATTAAAATCACCCCTTAGTAAGCCCATGGTCTACCACGACCATGAGTGCATCCACAATCTGTCCTGCGCTGTTTTTAACCGGTGGTAAGTCGGTTAGAAAGTCCATTGAACAGTTTGCAAATGGTCGTGTAGAAGTTGGTCCGGCAATTGGCATAAAAGATGGGTAAGAGGGATTTCTGTTAATCTTGAATTGTTGACAGATTCCGCAGCCTTTGACGTATTGTTTTACGAAGGATCGTAGCCCAGGCCACCAGTAATGTGCCTTTACTGCATTGTAAGTTTCTAGTTCTCCGGGTGTCCTGCCGATGGTAGATCATGAAAAGATTTTACAATTTGTTGGCGTAGATTTTGGTTCTTCGGTATATATGTTTTATCTTTATAAAAGATAACATTTTTCCCATTGAATTCCTCCGTTTTCCAGTCGTCAAGGTCGGTTCGTAAGTTCGATGGTCCTTTTTGCAGTAGAGCCTTCAAGACTTCTGCAATATCTGTGTCGAATTCTTCCGAATCAATGATTTTTGTTGTAGTTCGGTGTCGATTAGATTGACGAAAAGTTCTTCCGGTAGTAGAGTCACATCTTCATTATCATGGTCTTTGTCTGGTATAAAATCTGGCCTTCTCGATAAAGCATCAGATTGAATCATTTTCGTTCCGGGCATATGGATTAGTTTCAGATCGAATTCGGATAGGTATAATGACCATCGAGCTTGCCGTCTGTTCAGGTTTCTTGGGCTTCTAAAGTAGGTCAGGTTCTTGTGGTCAGAATGGATGATCGTCGTATGTTCAGATCCTTGAATGTAGTGTCTCCATTCCTGTAATGCTCGTACAATTGCCAGGAGTTCTCGATCATAGATTTCATAGTTCCTTTCTGTCGCAGAAAAGGTTTTTGAAATGAATGCACATGGGTGTCTTTCACCGTTACCATCGAGTTGAGTCAGAACGGCTCCAGATGCATATTTAGAGGCGTCACATTCGATTTGAAATGGTTTGCTCGGGTCTGGCATAGAGAGAACCGGTTCTTCTGTGAATCGTCGTTTTAGTTCGTCAAAGCTCATTGAGCTGCGTCCGTCCATTCGAATTTCTTGTCCTTCTTTAGGAGATCGTTCAGGGGTTGTGCCACCATAGAGAACTTCCTGATGAATTTTCGGTAGAAATTTCCAAATCCCAGGAATCCCCTGACTTGCTTTACTGTGGTGGGTGCGGGCCAGTCTCGGATTCCTTTAAGTTTTGATTGGTCCATGGAGATTCTTCCTTCTTCAATTATCATTCCCAGATATTCAACTTTTAGTTGTCTGAAGACGCATTTTTCCGGTTTGAGGTATAGGTCGTTATCCTTTAGCCTTTGCAGGACAATCCGTTCGTATCTTGCCAAATCTTCTTGATTTTCAGCAAAGATTAAGATGTCGTCCATGTAGATAATCACGAATCCTCCAGATATTTCGCCTTCAAACAGCGAATCCATCATGGATTGAAAAGTGGCTGGGGAATTGCATAATCCGAAGAACATAACTGTGGGTTCAAAGAGACCTCGATTTGTTTTGAAGGCAGCTTTCCGTTGATCTTCCTTTCGAATGCGAACATTGTTGTATCCTTGTCTGATGTCCAGTTTGGTAAAGAATTTCGCTCCTTTGAGTTTGTCCAGTAGATCAGGGATCCGTTGCAAAGGGTAGGCATTCTTTACTGTCCATTCATTTAGATATCGATAGTCTTGACAAGGTCGCAGTTTTCCATCCTTCTTGGCTACGAAGAAAAAGGGCGAAGCAATGTCTGATTCTGATCTGACGATATATCCTTTGTCTAGCATTTCTTTAAGAAATTTGTCCTGTTCAATTTGTTCTTCCGGGGTGAGGCTGTAGACCTTGCATGGTTTTGGTTTGAATTCAGGTTTCAGTTCGATTTTGTGGTCCCAGGGTCTTGAGATGGGAAATCGATCTGCTGCTTTTTGTCAAAAAGTCCGAGATAGTCGTGGAGGTCCGGGGAATAAGTTCTTCCAGAGGCTTAGCAGGTGTCCTATTTTCGTGTTCCATTGCCAGAGTTTGTGAAGCCGTAGTTTTTGCGTTGATCCATGCCTGGTCCAATTCTTTGGAGTCTTTGGCTTCGATAAAATCTATTACCAAAGTGTTGAAGTCTTCAAGTGGGATGTCCGTGGTGTCTATGATCGGTTCAGTTTCTTCCAGTTCTTCTTCCACAGTAGTGGTGCGGATAGATTTGGAAACTCTCCATTTAACTTTTCCAGTTTCCCAATCAATGTCGGGGTTTCGTTTCTGAAGCCAAGGTAGTCCTAGAATAATTTTTTGTCGTCCTAATCCAGAGACAAATAGAATTTCCTTGTTCGTTCTGTTCCCGATAGTGAGATTGAAGTTCTACCTAAAGTAGAGATTGTTCCTTTCTTGTTGAGAGTTCCGCCTACTTGTACACCGTGAGGCTCCTCTTCAGGTTTTTGTTCAAGTCCTAGTTTTCTAGCGTAGTTTTGGTCGATGAATTTTCCACCAGCTCCAGAGTCAATTAGACCCAAGGTTTCGACGATTTGTGGCTTTCCGTTTTTATGGCAGAGAAAGAAATCGGTAAATGCATAGATTTATTCTCAAGTGTAGCCATAAATACAGAATAGATGCCTAATCGCTGGAGAGACCGACGTCGATTTGGTTCTCCGTTTTAAAAATCCTCAGTGTTGTTATCCTCCTCCTGGTTTCCCATCGCCAAACTTGCTAGTTCCTCCCTTTCTCCTCCATGTTCAACTCCCGGATATGGGCATGAAGGTCCTTGGGTGTCCATTTTTCTTCGGCAACTCCTTCGACATGAATGGGTTGTTGTTTTTCTTCTTCTGAGGGCAATCTACTGCGAGATGTCCTGTTTGTTTGCATCTGAAACAAGCCCCCTTTTCATAAGGCTCGTTCGTTCCTCGGTGGTCATAACATCGACGTCCATTGCAAGTGCGGCGGGGTCCTTTCTTGGCACGTGGGGCTTTGGGAATAAATTGCGCATTTGATTGAGACGGGCCTCTTATTGCCATCGCGAGTCGATAGCTCCTATCGAAAGACATGGCTTTGTCATACCATTCTTCGATCTTGGTGGGCCTCTTCTCAGACTGGATGATCTTCTGTACTAGTGCTGGGTTTACGCTGTCTTGAACATCTCGATCAGGAGTTTATTTGCGGTGCTGGAGTCGTTGGTCATCCCTGCTTCTCCAACCAGTAATTTGAACTTGGTTACTAGTTGTTCAGCGGTCAGGTTCTTTTGTCGAAGCATTTTTAATTTGTCCAATGCATCAATGTCTTCTTCTTCTGGCTTGAAGGCCTTCTGGAATTTGTCAATGAATTCTTTGTATGTCGGTAAGTCGATGTCCCCTGTGTCGAGGTTCAGTTTGTTCTGGACGAATTGTTGTTTCCAGACGACCGCTGTTTCCCTTCTTGCATGAAAGAGAGCATGAACGCAATTCGCTTCGGTTCAGTGTCATAGACGTCCTTGTTGATCCCCATATAGAGGATACATTCTTGAAGGAATTTCTTGCTTTTAAACCGTTCGCCGTTGAAGGGCGTAGGTTTGTTAAGAGAGAGTTCCCTTGTTTTCGGGGTGTCAATAGCCATTTGGTCAGGCATTTGTTCGTTCAGTTCAGAGGTTTCAGAGGGTTCAGAGGCGTCGGTGAAGTATTCTTCTCCTGACAATAGTCCTGGAGTTCGGGTAGTGGGTTGAACGCCTGATGTAGGTGTTCGTTCACCACTGTCGTCGGTGTTGTAGTTTGCGGAGAAGGTTCCGCCTCGAGATGTCGTGGTGTCTGGTTCAAGCTCCCAATACTGCTTGTGGACGAAGCAGTATGGTAGAGTGAGAAGCTAGTTCTTTGTTACGATCTCAAGTTAGAATCACGCAGTGTGCGTAATCTAACCACCAATCGTTTACAAGAACAAGTTCAAGTTCAGAGTAGAGCAGGTTAAGCAGGTTGGATTCTCAAGAACTAGCTAAAGAATACAGTAGATGCTCCCTTGTATAAATACTATGAACTGTACAGCTAGTTGAAACGAGATCGAATGTTCATCAGCAGATGTATATAAGAATAGAAGAAACAGATCAAGTTGAAACGAAGTTTGAATGTTCATCAGCAGATGTATATAAGAATAGAAGAAACAGATCAAGTTGAACGAGTTTGAATGTTCATCAGCAGATGTATATAAGAATAAGAGAAACAGATCAAATGTTCATCAAAAGATGATCACAAAAGATGGAAGTGAAAGTAAAG
>JAJIRX010000644.1:0-51756 GCA_023853785.1 Psilocybe azurescens
TGGCAGTTGAGGGACGGTGGCGACGGTGATGGAAAAGAGAGAGAAAGAGGGGGTGGAAAGGGGATGGTGGTGGTTGAGAAGAAAGAATAGGTGACAGCAATTGATGGCTGTTGTGCTGACCAGGAAATGCCGGGCACACATGCATGTCACATGGGCTTGTGAAATGCTCACCCCATGGACTGAACAAAACACAAAGAATTTGTTTATAGGTGGAAGCCTTGCTGCCTACTATTTTTAATAATTGTTTAATTTCATTCTTGTTAAAATATAATTCAAAACAGATGAGTTCGCTTTTTTGTTATTAATATCAATCAATAACAAATGATCATACTTGAGATATTATGTTAATTATTACATCCACTGGACTCCATTGGACTGTGCTAATAAATATATTATTTGTTGTTGTTCAGTGAATATTTAAGCCCAAGTCCAGTGGACTTGACTGGACTCATAATCCACTGGACTGAGACTGGACTGAAAATTTGGCAGGAGTCCAGTGCAAGTCCAGTCGACTGCAGTCCAGTACAGTCCAGTGGACTAGACAATCTGTCAGCCAGTTTGGCTGGACAGAGAGTCCATATGGATTGTGTGGGGGCAAGGAAAGACCTCCAACTGGCCTCAAAGTTCAGATATTAACCATGGTCCATCAAAATGAAAAATGTGTTCAATACCAGTGAGTATTAACTATGGAAAACATATAATTTTGCAAACCCAGCTTCAAAGAGTGTTAAGTGAAAAATCTGAATTTGTTTGAGACCAGCCTCTGAATCTAAATATTATATTCCATAAAACATAATACTTAAACTCTCAGGCTAGCCTCTGACATATTCACTTATTTTCTGTTCTTGTTAATTGTGAAAATAATAGAAGTGTTTGAGATCAGCCTCATAGAGTGGGTTTTAACAGGAAAATCTGAATTTGTTTTAGACTAGCTTAAAAGCATGAATATTATATTCTCTGAACTTATTTTTCACCAAGTCTTTCAGGATATTTCCTCAACACATTATGTATTTTTCACTAAAAATATAATTTGATCTATAAAACAACTACTCAGACAGCATCATGCTGTTATCAAACCAGAAGGAATGGTCATGTCCTTCTCTGTTGCAATAGCTAAAAAAGCTTAAATAAATTTAGTATCACTGATGTTGTCAAATTATAAACTTACATTTTCTTTGCCTTTGTCTTGAATATCAGACAAAGGTTCAGAATTCTCATCATCATCATCATCTGGTTCTGTATCATCTTTTTCAACAGCAACTTCTGAAATGTGAGTTGGTGGTGTCTTGATGACTTTCACTAAAGATATATCATTAGTATACAACTTGCGAATAACATGAAAACATACCTTTCTTTCTGCTCTTTTCTTGCAGCTTAAATCCACTTTCCACTCTGGTTCTTTCCTCACCTCCACCTGCAAGTCATTGGCACTTGGTGGAATAATAAGGCTTTTCCAAGCAGCTTTGAAAGGACAGAATGTTCCAATAAATTTTCCTGTAAGCCATGTTCAATCAAAGCTTCTTTGATTTGATCAGCTCTGAGATGATCCACAATCTTGAGCTCTTTCTTGGAGATATACTTCATGTGTTTGCATAATGCAGCATAGCTCACTTGCTAAAAAATTCCAATAATAAGTTTCACCAAACTTAAATTTTGAGGCAAAAAAACTCACAGGAAGGAGTTATTGTAAAGTACACATAATATCTTCAGAGATGTGGATCTCATCATTTTCCACAGTAGCAGCAACATTCAAAAAGCTCTGTTGATTTTTGGAAACGATAGATTTTATAGTTTGGTCTCCAACAGAAGCTGCAACATCCTGTTGAAGAGGAGCTAAATAAGCCAAGTGTTCATCACCATCAGCCAAGTTTACTTCTTCATCCAGAAAATTCCCAGTTGGCTGCTGTTGGCCAAAAAGACTCATTAGTGGCCAGACTTTTAGTTACTGCATGGTGAATTTGGGAAAAGAGATGCTTGATTTGTGGGGATTGTTGCATGATGGTTAAAAAAAGCTACATAAAGAAAATGCCCCTAACAGTCTGCCACCGTTTTTTGCTGTAGTAGTAGAAAAACTTCTTTTGAAAGTCAGTCCATTCCTGAGGAGAAGAAAGCATCATGCAGGTGATGGTGATATTTTTGCTACCAGTGTTAGTGGCCTGATAATCAGAAAAATATTCATTATTGAACACATTTCTAGTATTCTGGACCTTGAGATGATGAAGGTGTAGCATCAAAGTGTTTAGATGCATGCATGCATTTTGCTCAGAATTGAGACTCCCAATTTTATGTTCATTGAGAAGAGGTGTGGGTGCAATCTTGTTATGCTGAGACATGTGTTTAATAGTGTAATTGGTTTTGGGAATGTGGGATAAGATTTGGATTCCAGTTTTGTTTGAAAATAGACAGTGTCATGTGTCTGTATTTTACAAGCAGGTTGAGAATCTAAAAAGAAAAAGGAAAGTCATGTTAAATTTCATATAATACAGAGATAAGAAAACTTCACCTTGTTTAAAACATGAATTTGCTTTGAAGGCTGAATGTTCTTTTCTATCCAAAGTTGTAAAACCTTGAGGACAGTGACAGAATTGTCTTTTCTTGTATGGTTTATGGAGAACCAACACATTGGGTCCAAAAACATAAATAACTATTGAAAAAGTGAATATTAAGTTTTGGAAACATAAATTTTACTCACAGCAACTACTGCAGGCTGCACTTTATTCAAGATGTAAGGAAATAGTTGAAAAATGATGGTGTCAGAAGCAGAAAATAGAGTTGATTAAGATGCCAGGAGATACCAGAGATGGATGTTTTGATTTCAGTCTATACTAGATTTTGGCCACTAAATGGTTCAAGGCCTGAATGTTTTTCTTCATTGAAATGAGTTTGTTTATTTTTGACCCAAGCTTGTAAAATTGATAACTGCAGACATATAGCCTTCAGTAAAATGTTTGTTCCAATCTAGATTAACCATGTCTTGAGGCTTGGTAGAAGTTGATGGTCCATCATCATCTTCATCATCATTCATGTTGGGTGTAGTATTGAAGTCAAAGGTGTTGTTGAGAGGATGTGGTGGTAGTAAAAATTGACAGACAGGTGCCAAGTATTTGTTCAAAAGGTTTTCCAGACTACAGAAAAATTCAATGTCCAACATTGCAGGATTGCAAGAAGAAGACAAGATATTGATAGTGTTGAATGATGTGTGGAATTCTTCAGTTTATCATTCATATCTGCAACAATATGGCTTTTGCTTTCATAAATTTCTCAAGTTAATTATTTTTGTGGAATGTGGAATAGCATTGGGAAAGAAGAGTGTGAATACACATTTACACAGAACACATAGCTTAGCCAAAATACATACATCTTGATCTCAATCATCTTGACCGAGTTCTTCCTCAACTTGGCTTACAGAAACTCTTTGATGTTGGGCTAATGGTCACCCTATGCCCTCAAATTGAAGGTCTTCCCACAACAAATACTTATCTATGTGGAATATGTAATTACATCAGAGGCAATAAAGAATCAATAAAGCTCCATCATTGTCAAGCACATCCTACCATCCAACAATCCACACAATGGAAACATGTTTCTGCCCAGCAGCTTCAACACACACATAACACTTTTTCTTTGCAATTTCTTTAATTGATACACTAGCAATCATCTCTATTGACAATTTATTTGGCCCATTGATTAAAATCATAATATCAAGGATTCCATAATGGCTGTTCATAATACCTGTTTGGAGCTTTGGTCCACAGAATGGGAAGAAAACAGTGTCCACACTATAGCTGATCCAACCATTTTCTATCTTGCACTGTCCCAACTCAAAGTTCTCCAAGATTTTAAAGAGCCTTCCAGTGTTACACCAGTTATTTCCATACAGGAGTATCTGATCAGGCTCATATTTGTTTTTGAAATCAATCACATTTGCACAACAACACCCTCATCCTCTATCTTTGATTTGGGAAAAAATTCAGCAGATGGATTACAGAAAATAATCTCTCAATACTTCATTCATTGAGAAGTCTTACTCATCTTGCATTCTCTATTGTCTACTCAACAATGTGTCTCTCCAAAATTTGGTGGAGGGACTCAAACAATTTTACATCAATGCTATATCAAGGACACCCAATTACATTGGACAACATTGGGCACACATTCATTAACATGGAAAAAGACATAGTCAGAATTTGGGAAAATGATCTGCTTTTTGATCAGCCACTTAGACAGAACTACACTCAACTCATTGATAATCTCAGCAATACCAACATTGGCTATCCATTGTTTTCTGATCCTTGCAAGCATGTTTCAGATCTTCAAAAATATCCTACTCAACACCATTTTAAACACACCAACACTAAAGAATAAATTTCTTAAAGGCTACACCTCAGAAGAAAATCCCATATGGAATGCAATGGTGCTTTCACATATAGCTGATGCAATATTCTGCTTTTCATCAACTGCTCAAAACAAAATCAAAAGAACTGCAGGCTCAGCATCCAGAGGCACATAAATTGCTTGTTTTACTTTCAAAACACTTCAGTCAGACTATCTAGATGCTTTGTTATGATGGGAAAATAATTGGCATATCTTTGCAGTATTACACTCAAAGGGCAAAGTTATACCATATGCCTTTGATGCTCATATACATCAGATCTTCTTATTCAAGACCTGGCTATTGCAAGACCATTTGCTCAGTTGGCTGCTCTCATTTGCTTTCCTGCCAAAAATCCCATTTATCAAGTATACAACAGTCTTTTATTTGTCAACTTTGATAAAATCTTCACCACCACCAACATCACAACATATATGAAAAAATACTTCATGTCTACTTTTGGCTACTGCATTGGCATTAGTGACTGGAGACACATCAGCATTAGCTTTATGAAAAAGCTACCTGGTAATCTAGAGAAATTAGTAGAAGAAGATGTATAAAAACTGTTGGAGCTGCTCAAACTCATCATAGCACAGCAATCAAAAACAAGATATATGCTATTAGTGCCACTGCACTTGGATCTGGAAATGCTGATGATATTATCCTTTTTATATCTGGAGCACAGCACAGATTGGCAAAAGTTTGCCAAGTGAAGCAAGGCGGATGACTCTTACTATATTGTCAATGCATGGCCAATGATATCCCACCTCCAACAAAAATTCTGCCAGTCATTCAACTGTTTCAATGGCTTAAGAATGAATATTTTTGTTGGCCCCAACATTCAAAGACATGGTTTGGGATTCAATAAAAGAAGGCTTAACAGAGGCTAATTTACAAAATTTAAGTTTTACCAAACTTAAAATTCAACCAAAATCTCCAATAGTGAGTAATTAATTGTCCAATATTGATTAATATAATGGTTTTATTTATATACAAGTTACCCAAAATTTAAGTTTTACCAAATCTAATATTCGAAGACTTAATTTCTGTATATAATTTCTTCACTTTTATGTATTTATCTAAAAATTTATTATAGAAAGAGTCTGTCCAATTTCCAACAACAGAAAATACAGATGAACTGCATTCAGTAAGTTTACATCATTGTATTTGCTTAATCATGTCTAATTATTTTTAGTTTGACAATCTTTTTCTCTTCAATTCACCAAGACTGTCAGAGCAATCAATGGATGTTAACTATCCTCACAGTTCTCCTGAACTAAGTTCTGCAAAACTTAATATTGACACAGAGTCTGAAGCTAATACTGTGAGACTTTGTCTATGACTTAAATTTTTGTACTGAACTTTTACTATAGTCAGAATTTGATATAGATGTGCCTTTTATTGCACTATGGTCATCAACAGAAGCACTCAAGACTTTTAATTAAGCTCACAAAAAAGCCAAATACTGCCTGGACAACACCACTGCAAAAATAAAGTGTCATGACTATTCTGAACTCAGAAAACAATATCTTGACTGTCCTTAGCACTGGATCTGGAAAGTCAATGCTTGCATGTATTCCTGCCTTTTGGAAGTCAATTCAATCACAGTTCTTCTTCCAATCAATTCTTTGCTTATAGACTACAAAGACAAGCTCAAAAGAATGGGCCTGCCTTTTGCATTATACTGGATATACAGTATGAAGAGGTTTCTGTTCAGCAAATCTTGACATTGTCTCTGTAAATATGGCAAAGCAAGAGCATTGGATATGATGGCTTGGAAAAGTGGATGTAAGCATATCTGTCTGCTGCTTTTGTTTTGATAAAGGCCACTATGTTGTAACAGATTCTGGATTCTACCATGCCCTCAAGAATATCTGTCAGGTTAAATCACTCCAAAGGCAACTAGCAGTTTTCTCTGGTACTATTCTACCACATTGCCAAAAACCATTATCAACTCTTTTATGCTATACAACAATCTCCATATTTTTGTGCATCTTCTATCAACAAGCCAGAACACTAAATTATCAGAACATTACAGCATACACATTAACAACTTCCAGCATTTGTTAAGGAGTTGATTGCAAAGTACAGCTCAATGCTTACAGAAGAGGATCATATACTAATCTTTTCCTATTTAAAAACATGGGGAAAGTATTGCAAAGGAAGTGGGATGCAAGCTGTATTATGGCAAAGAATCAGATAATGCCAAAGAGGAAATCCATCAAGCCTGGATTCTAGGCACACACAAGGCTATGATTGCAACATCTGCTTTCAGTGCTGGAAATGACTATCCTAGTGTCTGGCTTCTCATTTATGCTGGAACACCAAAGTTTATGATGCACTACATCCAGGAGATTTCAAGAAGTGGAAAAGATGGAAAACCATCATATTACTATTTTATTTCAGTCAATAAATGGACCAAAATTTATAAAGATGATCCAAAAGAACTCATGGGATTTGATGAAATGCATGCTTTGGTCAACAATCAAGATCAATGTCTTCGTGAAATCATCACTTAATACAATTATGATGTGGGCTCAAAATGTCTTCAAAACATGGCCAATGAACTACACAGTCACTGTCAACCAAGTCTGGCAAATCAAAATTAAGTTCCACCAAACTTAATATTCAAAAAAAAATATGCCAATTCCATCCTTGACAATCCTTCTTCCACCAAATGTTTATCAAGCTCCAATTTACTTGTTCCCAACCAGTCAATCACCATTTCAACTCAATCACTTATAGCACTCAAAACTACCTTTGCCAAAGTTCAAGCCATGCAAGAAGCATACAAACAGCAGGCAATAGCTATTTATCAGAAAATGGAAGTTGGTCTCAAGTTCTTCAAAACCAATGCTCTATGTGTGTCTGCATGGAAAACAACAACACTGATCATCAATTCAAAAGCTGCACATCTATGAAGTCTAAAATAATGGATCAATATCAACAATTCAGAAAAGCTATAGTATATGATATCAGGATTCATTCCAAGCTTTGCTTTATTTGTCATGTACCAAGCTTTGCAGATAGAATGCATGGACAGTTTGGTCAGTACTTCTCACTCCCCTCATATTCCCTAGGACTGGAGGGATTGAGAAAGAGAGTGAAGGGAATAGAGGGAATAGAGGGAATAGAGGGGATTGAAGAGGGAATGAAGGAATTGGAAAGAGAATGGAGGGGAATGATGGGGAATGATGGGGAATAGAGTTATTTATAGCCAATACAGTAATAAAGTGAAATTCCCATGGCTTGAAGCTGAGTAAAAACAATTTCCCACACCTTTAGGCTGAATATAAAAATAGATTTACACAGTTACCACTAATATTATACATCTACTATACACTGCTTATATAATCCTTATATCATACACCTACTGTACACTGCTTATATAATCTACCCTGTATCATACACCTACTATACACTGCTTATGTAATCTACCTTGTATCATACACCTACTGTACATTGCTTATATAATCTACTATGTGAATTAACTTGTTTTTTACACACTTGTATTCAATTTAGTCTGAGTCAGAATCACTAGTCTCTTTATCCAATCCTAATTCTTCATTTTCATCATCACTATCTGAAGACTCTGCCTTTCTTTTCTTTTTTGCAATGACATATTTTGTGTGGTAAAATAGTATTGTGTATAGAAACCAGTTGAAATTGCCAGGTGTCATACATTTAAGTATAGATTCAAAACCACCCAGCCATGCATTTAATTGTTCACACACTTGTGTATTAAAGGTTTTCTGGGCATATGCATTGCCAATATCATCATATGCAATAATTACAAGATTTGGAGCTGAACCATCACCTAGAGAAGGATTGCAGTACTTTCAACAAAGATAATCATTGGCTTGGTGATTAATATAATGGTAAGTGTCCACAATAAATCTTGATATTTTTTCCATATAGCATCCCAACTTCCATTGGTAACAGCTGTTTGCAACACTTGACATCCTTTGTCAATACATATGTATTCAGGACAAGATTCTTTTGTCTTATAAACAGACTGCAAAAACTTTAATATATTAGTTGTGGATTCAGACCTATTAAATTTTGTCCATGCATCTATATTATTTAAGGAACTAAATACATGATAATAATAGCAATAATAATAATAAATACCATGATTGGGACCTATGGTGGAAGAGCTGATAGAGTCCAGGTGGACTCCAATTGGAGTGCCAACTTTAACTTTGAATAGAACAGAATCCAGTTGGATTCCAACTAGAAGATTTCAATCTATCAATCTTAGTGTAAATTCATGAGTGTAATATAATATATTAATAACTATATACTACATTATTATCTACATACAAAGTCCACTGTAACAAAATAAAATTAAAATAAAAACATAACAGAGTAAAAAGATGGGCGGGAGGGTATATACTTGGGTTAAATGAGAGAACAAAAAGAAAAAAAGTGAAAAAAATGAAATAAAATAAAAAAAAGTGGCAGATGGGTGGTTGTATCGGTCATACATACCATTGTCGTGGTGGGCATGGTATGCATCCGCTGTACACATTGTCGTCCTTGCGGCTGTTGTGTCTGTCGTGGCCGTCATGCATGGCCGTCATACTCAGTGTTGTACATGTCATCGCCGTTGTCTTTGGCGGCTGTCGTGGGTGCTGTATGTTGGTGTCGTACTCGGTGTCGTGTGTGTCGTTGTCGTGGCCGCTGTGCGTGTTGTTTTTGTGGCCACCGTGCGTGTCGTGACGTGTCGCGGTATGCGTCCTGCGTGTCGTGGTACACGTCCTGCGTGTCGTTGTCGTTGTCCCTACGTGTCATGTCCACTTTCATATGTACCATTGTCATACCGTACATGTTGTGTGTGTCGCGGTACGTGCGGTACATATGCATATGCCTTCGGTCTATATGAGAAAGAGGGGGAGGGTTAGTGGCGGTGGTGGGTGGGGTTCGTGACTTACCTGGTGTCGTGGCCGCGTTCATGTTGCCTCGTTACCTGCTCGCATCCCCTCCCTCGTTCCACCCTCGTTCCCTCTCGGTCCGGTGTTGTTGTTGTCGTATACAGAGCCATCGTCATTGCCATCGACCGTGTACGTGTGTCCGGAGTCGTTGTCATCACACACAGACCTGTCATCAGTCGGTGGTGCCGCGATGCATGTCGGGTCGGGTTGGCGAGTGCCTGGCTCCAACCGACAATGGCGAGGTGGTGAGGGCACGCACGACGGCGGCAGCAGGGTGGCGGTCACAGGAAGAGGTGGGGTGGTTGGAGTAACCAACGGACTGACATGGCAACCAAAAGTCACGCACGTGACATTGTTCCCATTGCCGAGAATTGCTGAGAATAATATCAAATTTTCAAGTCCGTTTATGGTCCCGTTTTCGATTCTGTTCCGGGTATTCCATTTTGTAAACAGATTCCGTTCAATTCTGCTGTGGAATCCGCCATTCCGCCGGAATTGATATTAAATAAAATAGCAGGGCCTTGTGCCATATTTTTGCTCTCATTCCGCTGCGGAATCTGCTATTCTGCAGTGGACTCCGGCAGACTCGGCCGGAATATGTGGGGGACACAAAAGCCCTCAGTTTGGTGGACTAAAGAACTGTGAGTATCTGGATATAATTGGTACAGTTTTGTATTTCTTTTGGGCTTTTAAGCCTTATTCTATAAAGAAAAAGTTTAAAATGAATTGGAAAAGGGTGGAAGACTTGGTTAATGGCTGGTTTCAAAACCAGTTGTTAAAGAAGAAAAATCTAATGCTGTGTCTGCTTTTACTTTGTGTACATTCTATCTTACACCCATCAGAAGAAGAAGAATCACTGTATTAAGTCCTTTCTGACAAGTTATATAATAGCCAATATTATTTATTTTTCAAAGTGTTCATGAGCAGTGAAAATACAGTTGCATGGATAGCTGTGTAAAAGATGATAATGAGGAACATCTAAAAATTTCAGCATCCAAAAGTGCACATGTGTTATGATACATTCACAAAAAATGTGAAAAACTATGAAATATACAATATCATCTTGCAGCTAGGCAATGTGAGCAGCATAATAATTAATGTATAAGCACTAGACAGTTAGGCTAATCATTGTAACAACAAATTAATATCTGTAAAAGGATGTGTCAACTAGAAACAATACAAAAAAATAAAATATGAGTTGAAATTTCAATACAGTGCAGCAGCTGAATGTTTGGAAAAACACCAGCTACATGTGATACAAATATAGACTTGACTCTAAAGTATCCTAGAGGTCTTGCTGAGTGCAATGCAGGTGCTATATAAAGATGGTAAATTTACCCTTTGTCCCAATAAATTTTCCCTAGTAATAATTTACACTTGTAAATGTTTGGGATATGATACTGCAAGTGCTTTTTTAACAATTCATTAAATTTATGACCTGCCACTACATATTGGGGGATTTGCTTTGCTCCACTCTTTGTGCTTATATCAGGATAAATAGCTATTAACAATAAATAATAGTAAGCAATTATATAATATCTTGAAAGTGATATGTGGAACTCACCCCATCCTCCTTTTATTGGTTTTTGGCACTGAACTACATTCTATATGATTTGATATAATAAACCAAAACCAAAATACAGAACCAGGTATAAATGGTCTAGACAAGATAAAAAGACCCTCTGTGTTGAGTTTGGTAAGGGTTGGCTTTGCCACTAGGTTATGGTGTATATGTAGAGTGTGGAGTGTAGAGCTAGAAATATCTGAAAGAAAAAAATGAATAACAGGGTATATAAATGTATTGGCACATAGAGCAGCTATATTGTAGCAAGTGACTCAGGCCATAGAACATACACAATGTATACATATTACTCAGTGCTATAGAATTCTATAGAATATACCTATAACTAGAAGGTAGATAGAACATACAATCTAGTGACTCAGCCAGTACTATAGAATTTTATGGACAAGCTGAATGACACCCAATGTTGGCTGCAGCCACTCATGTTGTGGGCTCAGCCCTGGTTTGTTCCTGGCTGAGCCAATGCCACAGGTCAGGCAAAATCTACAATTCAAACAGCTGTAATAAACAATTTTAACATGAATGGGTGGAATTAAACAGCTGAAAAATGCATTTAAATTGTATATGCAGTGTACGAGGGTTTTAAAATTGCATGAGGTCAGCTCCAAGTCAGCCCTGGTTCAGCTTATATTACAAGTCAGTCACAGCCAATTATTAAATTGGCCTTGAATGAATACATTTTATGGAATATAATATACAGTGTTTAAAGGCTTTGAGGCTGGCCTCAGCAAAAAATAAGTTTTATGGAACATAATATTTGGCCTCAGAGGCTGGCCTCAAACAAATTCAAATTTTTCTGTTTAAAAATTGGCCTCAGTGGCCTCACACAAATTTATATTTTTCTATTAAAATCAGCCTCTGAGGCCGGCCTCAAATGAATTCAGATTTTTGCTATTAAAAATCAATGGCCTCAAACATATTCCTTGTTTTCATGATGATATGTATGCTTTGAGGCCAGCTAGGTGAAATTTATGTTCCATGGAACATAGAAATCACTTGGGGTTAGAGGCCGGCCTCTGATCACAGACCCTTGTCAGGATTCTAGAAAGAAAGGTAATACTAACAATTACCTCATTAGGGAAGGATGCCGCTATTCGCATTGACGGTCAAATTGTCAAAATGTCTCAATCGAGTATCTCGGATCTTACCAAAATGAAGCACCGCTGGTTTAGTAAGCAAAGCCCAACACCTAGGTTAGTAAGCTGCACCGAACACAATGCACCACCACATTAGTAGGTTCGAACCCAGAAACTTGGCCTTGTTGCAGTCCTTTACGTAAGTAAAGACTTGTTCTTTACACGAGGGACCCAGCGAGGGCGCAATGTCAAGAATCTATCTTTGTGCGAATATATTTCATGTTTTGTCTTTAATAACATGACGTGAACGTGAATTGCTTTTGTAAAACCGGGCTTCCCCGAGTTATTTTTTTGCCAAATGATGCGCTTCGTAATCGGCAAGTCAGATGATTTGAGGAGGCAGAATCTCGTGATTCCATGTGGTTGGGTGAAAGTGACTACATAGGGTTCAGGTCACGTGATCCTATGCCACTTGAAGTTGAGACACAAAGCCAGATGTGTTATGTTGTGGTTAGCCTATATAGTCACCTTGAGCATGTGTTGTAGCCGTAGTTGACTCACTAGTAAGAGACTAGAAGGAGACCTTTAAGTATCTACACACAGATACACACTGAAAGTATTAGGAAAATTCTAATATAATTGGGAGGTGAGTGGGTGCAATTTTATGGATTCCTCCTGAGGAAGTGGTTTGAGGAAGAAAAATTTGGGTGTACTCACATGTCCTTCATCAAGGAAACTCATTGCAATCTGCACATGATTTTTGCCTAAGTCTTCTTGCTTTATTTGCCTTACAAAGCCCTGGTTTTACTTGGCACAATCTCCCACACTCGATGGGCAAGTGGAACCACACTCAAGTCTCAACTCCTTCCATTGCTTTGATAACATGACATGAATTCTGAATTCCGTTGCATTTGTCATCCAGCATTTTGATTGTACTATCACCAGTGTTTGTAAATTGACACTTTTCATTTATAACTTCACAACTGCAGCTTTGTTAAATCTAATTTTTAGCACTCTCATATAGACAGCTCATATGAACATTAATCTGAATTTTATATATTTTTATGTTCAATGTAAGGGCCAAAATATTGTAATGAATGTGCTAAAAGTGCAAAACAAGGCTCTGACATCACAAAATAGCTCCCTTTTCTCCAGTTTTTTGCATTGTGCATAGCAGGTCATTCATTATATAGCTTATAATTTTTGAAGCCATAAAGTGTGAGGCAGGATGGTAAAAATATGGCCCCATAGTAAAATGGCTCCTTTTCTCTATTTTTGGTATTGTGCATAATGAATTGTTCAGTATATGTAATTATAAATTTTTGATGCTAAAAAGTATAAGCATAAGTAAGCAAGGATGGTTCAAATCAGTCCCACAAAAGGACTTGTTATGCCATGCAAAGCAATGGCCATCAAGCCAAGTACAAAGTAGGTCGACCTGGGCCGGACTCGTCTTTTGGACTTGACCAGGCAGCATTAGTAGCATGAATAGACTGCATTATGCAGAAGTCTATGGTCTATTCTTGACCTGGTTGGTAAGCTATTACTCGGATATGACTAACATTTAGTCAGAAACACTAGATCGGAGCAACTCTAGTCCACCAATTCATAATCAAAGTGACTCGATGACTGATCCGTCCACGATGTTATTTGTAACGAGCTTGATCAGCTCTATTGTAATTAGTCAGTAAGACCTCTGACGTTCCTGTTTTAGGACGAGAAAGATTACAAAGGTAACACTAAAAGGATTAGAAATTGATGGTCAATTCGCTAAGAATAGGCGCTTAGCTTAGTAAACACGCACTTATTTTAGGAGCATATAGTAATATTCCTTATGTACGATAGCTACTGATGAGTCTATAAAGACGAAATGGCTACTTTGGATACCCCTCCAAAGCTATTTAGCCTGTATGCCCCACTTACTCACAAGTGTAAAACACAGATTTTGCATTAATTTGCGCCCCCTAACCCCAAACTCCCCAATAAACCAATCCATTAGCTTCTGAAGGACAGCCGTACGAGTGTTTGGATGGCATTTGGGCGGATCGAATCTCTCACCCGAGTTATGCAACGCGCCGAGAGATGCAGCCTCCATCAACCGATCTATCGCTGCAAACATGAAATAGAGGTGAGCATGGGTCTAGATGGAGAGACGTACATACCAGTCTTGCTCGCGTTACTAATATTTAGCGATGACGGACCATGCTGGTGCTGGTGCTGGTGCCCCATAAATGTTCCTCCATTTATCATGATATTTCTTGTATTTTCAAACATTGTACTAGCAATGGACACGAGCAATGAATAAGTAGAGACAATGTGGCTAGCTCGGTGGTTGATGCTGAACAGAATGAGGAATAATATCCGTTGATCAGTGCAATCAGAGTGATATCAAGAAGGGACAAGCCGTGAGATACCCAACAATGTACACTGTCCTGTATCCATATGGCTGTGCTTCACAGCTTATCCGTTATTTTTGGGTAGGCTCGTGATGCAGAGCTCCCGCAGGTCTAATTTATATGTCGAACCTGTTCGACTGCCCGTAAGTGAGTGACAGGCATTGTTGCATATTGCACGCAATACAAGAGTTACGGACCCTGAAAGTATATCTAAGATATATAAATGAGACTAATAATAATAGTTCTGGGGACAGTGTATCATGCTTAATACCACTGCAGGACTTCCGAGTCATATAGTTAAGCATAAGTGAACACAACGGTTTAGTACGAATAGAACTTGATATCGCTGATGTATATAATTTCTTTGACGCTTACAGTAGTAAAAACCAGAGGAAGGTAAGTGGCATGGATAAGCTGCAGGTATAAGAGGGGAAGATGATCGAGGAAGATTGGACACTGAGTGTTATTAACAGTCGAGCACTTGATAGCTGTTTCCCAATCTCGCGACATCTAATGGGCCGGTGTGGCCTTCAATCTGGGACTTGTGCAGACGCTAAAATAGTGCAATACGCACATATCGAGCTGATGTTTGAAAATCACTCTCACAGCTCAAAGGGACGTAATGAATTACAAGCCATAACCGTAAGACATAACATTACGCACAAAACACAAGAAAGACCACCTTCAGCTTCTCTACATACCCAATCATAAAATGCCTCCCAATCGCAATCGCAACTACAACACCCATCCATCCATTCACCTACTTTTACACACGCAATGTCAGTTCAAACGCTTCCTTACACTACACCCCGGGCGCATAACTCTTTTTTACAGACAACGAACACACAAACGGAACTATACTATAAATTATACTGCAACCGCCCCTCCGCCACTCCACGCACGCCCATCCATCACCACAATCCCCGGCCCGATTTAGTATGCACCCAACGAGAAAGAAGGGGGAGGGAGATGAGGACAAGGAGGAGAGGGATGCGAAGTATAGACATCGGGAAGGCGAAGGCGGTGTTGATCATTTTGTTTACAAGTAGATCACCAAACGCAGCCATCTCAGGCCCACCTGATTCGCGCATGCCGATCTCCCAGTCTACATCCAAAAAAAAAGGATATCCAAACTAAGTCAGCAACCATATTCCTCTCTCTCTTTCCCTCTCTCTTCCCCCAAAGGGAAAGGCGAAAACATAAAAAAACTCACAGCTATCAATAATAGTTACAACCATGAAGACCTCCGTGCCGCTCCCAATCTCACTAGAAAGATCTGCCGCCCCAGAGAGCAAGCCGAGGATGACCTCGCCGAATGCAGCCGCGGTCGGGATCACCTGCCTCAGCTCCTTGTACATCGAGCCTTCGCGGTGGCCGGCCATGATCTAGTTGGTGGGGAAGGGAGTTAGCGTGCAGGTCAAATAAAGGTTTAAAAGACAAATAGAGGGAAGATATGGAGAAGAAAACGAAACGAATGGAGGGGATGGATAGGTAGGTGGCGTAGTGTGGGGTTGGCGATGCGGAAATGGGGACTGCAAATCCAATGCAAATGAGCAAGAAGAAAAAGAATAACCCACCATCTGCTGACCCTTCAGCTGCGCCGACACGTCCCTCGGCCCACTCCCAGGGATCTCAATACACGTCTTGCTAAACAGCGCGCACGCACTGAGCATAAACATGATGTAAGTCGCAGTGTGGATCGGATTGAGCATGGCTTCTTTGAGCGTGTACGGTGGGGGCATGCAGAATGTGGTCCCGCCTGTGACCCGCAGTTGCGGGGAATCTTCAAGGGGCTGTAGATCCGGGGAAGGGAGGGGAACGGGTAGAAAGAGAACGGTGATAACATGTCAGCCAAAATCCCATCATTGTTAGAAAAAAAACATAAAACTAACCTCCCGAACACCTGAAACCTTGACCAACAAGTTTCGTGGCAACTGAGTCGTCAGCATCTGGGACTAAATGAACACATTTCCCGTCAACATGCCCTGCCGATGTTCGTCGCAATGTACAGGCTGTCTCCTGATCAGAGACCATATCCCTTCTGCATGAATTCGTCCAGGAGGATCACGATGAGAGCAGTGACAATGAGCTGGATGACGAGCAACAGGCAGATGCCTGCACCGAGGTCAGACGGCCGGCCGTAGAGGCCCGTCAGCATGTAGAGCATAGCTTGGCCAAGGGGAGACATTGAGAGCGAAGACTGCAAAATTTTAGTCAGTATGTCAGCTTCAAGACAACACGACGACACTCACATTTGTGAGCACCACTGAACGTTCGATTCACCCTAAGACCTAAATCCACATCGATGAGTTTCGCACCCGCCAAAAGTTGCATGACCAATCCAGGAGAGATAATGGGTGTGATACTGGGTTCCATGAGCATTTCACGGCTAGAGGTAATAATGACACGCATCCATTAGAGAGGGTTAGAAGAGTCGGAAGACAAGACACCGTACAGAGGAACTTGCGAGCACACCATGAAGATAGCACCTTGTGGTATGACGGTCAGTGCATATTGTGTGGAGTTTAACGAAAGGTGACGTACTTTGTGATTGGGTTAGGAAACTTCTGGTAGTATGGGTAGGAAAGGCCGAACGAAGTTGAAGAACCGAACGCTCAAGTCAAAGCCCTCGCATATCCCTATGCCTAGCGCAGTTAAGCCCTCCTCCTCCTCTCCGTCACGTCCTTGTCATCATCGTCATCGTCAAATGCCCACACTTACTCGTACACACGGTTCCGCCAGCGTACCGCACCCTCGGACCTTAAAGTGCTCGCGTACCTCTACCGCATGGTCATGTATGACGTCGAGAAGCGGTGTACAGCCGGAATGCGAACGACACTGCCTCTGTGACGTCCAGGGCTTCTTGAGGGTGCAGAACGTGCCGAATGTGGAGCTCACTGTGCGATTCTTTGAGGGGGTCGGGTGGTGGGAGTGGCCGAGGACGTGTGCATGGGCTGAGGATGGTGAGGCATTGGCTGGTAACTGCATTTGCTGTTCAGGCTTGGGGTTTGGCAAAATGGAAATCAAGGGTGGAGATGATGGGGAATGGTCGACAGGGAGGTTGACCTTTGATGCATGGCGTTGTGAAGAGATGTTGATCAGTCGTGAAAAGAGTGAAAAACGGGGAGGAAAGTCCGAGTCAGTGGACGAACAAACGAGAGTTTCTTCAATTTCTATTGTTGTCCCCAGGGTGATATGTGCGGCAAAGCAGAGAAGCTCACTGTTATCGATTGTATATCAATCTTTCACCTGCCCATGGTTGTCTGTGGGCTGTACTTGTCCGAGCAAGGAGCCAGCCCTGTTGGATCAATCACAAACAACTGTATGTGAGCACACTAAAAATAAATTTCTATTCGTTTGTTCAAGCTCCGATGGTGCCGACATTGGCAATATCGAATCGCCTCTCTGTTCGATCGGTGCGCCTGTGTTCCGATTAAAGCTAAAGGCCTTGCACAACCCACCTAACTTGGGCTAAAATCTGAAGAGATGGCAGCGCATAAATGACATGGGTTTAGATACAGCTTAATTTCGGAACTTGATGTCTCGAATCATTGGACAATAGTATACCTGTACTTGCATGGCGGTGCTGGCTAAATTAAGACACCAATATAACGGTGTTTTGTCAGTGTTGCCCTTTCCCAGATCTCCCACCGTTTCTGGCTGCTCGTCGTTGGAAATTCCGCTCCCCACAATGACCATGTTCAATCGACCGACTGACTTCTCTATCAACAACAGCATATTCCACAATCACCAACTTCAGAGTTCGAAAGGTACAATGTTGAATCCTACAGAATTGTATGTACGTCATGCTGACGCAGGAATCGACAATAGGCGGATTTGAGCGCCTGCAGGAACACGTCGCCCATGGAGCATTTCACGACTCAGGCGAGCGCTTCGATCCTCCAAAATGTCATCCCAACACACGAGTCGCGATTACATAGAGGATCACAGACTGGATCAATGGACTAAAGAAAGATACCCGAGAGGCTCTCATTATGTGGCTCTACGGCGCTGCTGGTGCTGGAAAATCCGCCATCGCACCGACCATTGCTGAGATTCTGGATGACCAGCACTATGTCCTCGCTAGTTTCTTCTTCTGGAGAAATGACCCACAATGAGGAGCGGCCAAGCTGCTTGTCACCACACTAGCATATCAGCTGGCCGTCAAGCTTCCCCCTGTGTTCCGTGAACGACTGGACCTGGCGTTCGAGAACGACCCCTGATCACCACACGATCTCTTGAGGCACAATTCAAGGCCCTCATCCGAAAGCCTCTCGTTGAACTTCTTCATTCCGGATTTTCAACCAATAACCACATCGTCATCATTATCGATGGACTTGGCGAATGCGACGATCCAAAAGTTCAAGCCAGAATTGTCGATCTGTCCTTCAGGCTTCTGCATAATCGGGACTTACCCCTGAAGATCCTTATAGCCAGTCGCCCAGAGATTGATATCTCCTCATCTTTCGATAGAAAACCATTCTCTACGCTAGCAAGGATTGCATTGGACGATGACTATCAATCTGAAGAGGATATTCGACGTTTCCTCACAGATACATTTAACGAGATCAAAACTCAGCATCGTCTATGCTCTTACATCCCGATTGGCTGGCCCGCTGAAGATTCACTTGATACACTTGTGCAAAAGTCCTCCGGACAGTTTATCTATGCATTAACTGTGGTCAAGTATGTTGCATCCCAGCGTCATAGACCAACGCATCGCCTTGAAGCTGTTCTTGGTATACACCCGCCAAAGGCAGGCGATAGTCCGTTCGCAGAGCTTGACACGCTGTACCGGCACATCCTGATGGGTGTTGAAGATGTGGATCTAATATTGAAGATCATTGGCTTTGTCGTTCTTCACCCCCATATCATGTCAATTCAGTGACATTTATTGAAGACTTCCTTTCGCTTGCTCCTGGAGACGTTCAACTTCTAATGCAGAACCTCAGCTCCCTTATCTCAGTCAAAATTTATCCTGATCTCATGATGGTGCAAAGTTGTTAACCATTCACCTATTACATGCATCATTGAAAGATTATCTACTCGACCAGTCACGATCGAAAGATTTTTTCTTCGACTGCCTCCAAATGCACACATATTATGCCGAGTTATGCCTTGCTCATATGACGGAGCTTGCTTCATTGGAATCCAAATTGCTAAGATATCCACTCATGGGTATGTCCCACTATGTTTTAAGATGTCTAAACTTTTACATTCTAATGGCATAAAAATTAGACCTACTGAACGGATCTGGGGCTGTCTTTATATATTTCTTCTATCACTGCCCTCTTGCTAAACCAAATCCCCAACTCCTTAAACATACTTTCCGTCTAACTCTCAGTCGCTACCATACTATCCTCGGAATAAAGGTCATTATGATGCAGGACTTTCTGCAAATTATTTCAGCTTCCTTGACTCTCTCGATGCTGTATGTGTCTTCTTTTATGAAAAAATGAAGTCTGACCACCTCACCAGATTTGGGCTGATTCGGGGGTTTCTCAATTTTACACTGATGAGATAGTCACACTTGAACAACTCATCAAAGCTCAGCTTGGTCCACGTCCTCAACACTCTCATATCTGCTTCATTCTGGTCTCAATTTTGGATGAAAATCCATCGCTTTTTGGGATACTGAGCTCATGTCTATGCAACAAAATTTGAGAAAACCAAGCCGTATAGCACTGTTAGGAGGAGGTCTTAAGTACCTAATGTCTAGACATCCTGTTCTTCATAAACACCTTCATAACACTCTACAAGATTGGAATATCTCAAGTCAGCAACCAGCTGATATCCATGATGTTTACACTAGTGCAGCATTTTTTGCTTTGCACTATATATCAACATGCAAATCCCAATATGCTGTCAACATAACCAGGTTCGGCCAATCTTGTCATTATCATCGGACTCGAACAAATAGTCCTGCACAATCACGTTGGTACTGACGGTCCATCGACACTGCAAAAAAAGCATGTTACACTGACAATCACTTTTACAAGTTTGTCAGAGAAGCTGGGAAGGGTACCTTTGTGGATGCAGAACTTAGTCCCATGCAATGGTGGCAGCTCAATATAGGCAAGGCTTATCGTGCCTATTCTTAGGCTATTCAAATGCTTCCGCTATTGCTAGACAAATCAGGTTACTCAGAAGAGTTGATTGCCTATGCACACCAAGCCAGCATCATGCGCACTAATGACTACCTCAATTTCACATTTTCAGAATGGAATAAAACACGGAGATCTGCCCAGGCTGCGGTCAAAGCATATATTAGGAGAGCAGAGGATGGACAGATTTGATCATATAACAGAACAAGACGTACTCATATGTATAGCAGAGTTGCACAGTATGTACTGGTTCACTATCTCAAAATGTTAGGTTCCCCACAGATTCTACACTACTTGCAATTCTTATAGCAGGGTTTGAGCAACATTTATAATATCAACTGGACAGGTGGAGGTCTTATGAATGAACCTGTTCCCGATTGCCACCAACGTCTGGATAGCTGTTTGCCTACAGAGCGTTTTAGCAATAAAAACATAGTCATATATAGAATTATCGATGGATAGTGGATTTTAATGGGCGACATATATTATAATCGGATAGACACAAGGTAGAAAATAAGTATACAAAATGCTTAAGACGAATGGAATTGTCTTGAGTTTCTGATACCATAAATTTTACTGAGGTCGGGAGTTCTCCCAGGCGTTGCCACCATAAGAGCAGAATGCAATTGACTTTGGCGCGAATAGAGAGCGAAGGTGTGACTAGCGGCTGTGGATATCCATGTTGCATTGGACATCTCCGACGATTCTCGAGATGTATTTATCTGCTTCTTGATTTCATTTTCAACTGTGGCCCATCAGTGATGATCCATGAATGGCTTCTGTTGCTCGCCCCTTGGCATGCTGGAAAGACGCAGAATGATCATTTGTCAGTTGGTCATCCCGATTGAAGCTTGTAAGATGTACGTAGTTTTCATTTCCAACGGTCGTCTCCCCTTCCTTCTCTGGAAACTATTCTTTATGAGATGCTTTATCATTACAAGATTATGACTGTCAATGCCTACTGAGCCGCGGTACCCGCCAAAGGACGCGAAATCTCGGGCACGAGCACAACCTCCGGGAGAGTGAACAACACCCCACCTCTGTGGTCAGCTCTAAAGACTAAGAAATTGCCTCGCTCCAGCACCTCGTCGCCCAGCTGCACGAGCAGGTACAATTCTCCTCCTTACAGACCCCACAACAGAAACAATAACAATAACACATCTGGCAGGATATAGAGTATGCAGAGAAGCAGGCTGTCGCCCGGCATGAAGAAGAGCTGCCAGTGTTGGTAATGAAACATGAAGAAGAAGTGGTACTGACTATCGTGAAGGATGAGGAGATCATGGAGGCCGTGCACGTATGGGGGGTAGAGATCGACCGGGCGTGTATGTGCCAGAAGGAGGCAGTAAGAAAGGAGGTAGAGGATCAGGTGCAGTTGGTGCTGAACAGCGAGGCAGTGTTAGCGTGCGGAGGGGTGGAGGCTGAAGGATATGAAATGGAAGGTCAAGGTGGAGATGAGGAAGGTCGAGGGCTTGGTTGGCGAAAGGCTCGTTCGTCTATTTATATATCTCTCTTCTTGTGTTCTTGCCCAGGGGGGCGGCATTGTTGTTATTTGCACTTTTTCCACCTTCAGTCCTCATGCTTACATTCTCTTATTCAGGTCGGGAGGAAAGGAACTCCCTCGAAGAAGTCAAAAACCACCTCGAGAGCGACAGCAGAGGTCACTATTGCAGCCTCGATGCTGCAAACAAGATCCCCAGCCCACACCCCGTCCGAATCCCTCACAGTAGGGAATACTTGCCCACGCCTCCAACAACAATCACACCAAAACCAACTCAAGCAATAGCAGCGCTACCACCAACACGAATAACAGTCACACTATAACCATGGATTCCGCCCTCAAGACACTTCCTCCCGCCCTTCGCCCACGTACTCCTCCGAAATTCATGTCCACGTCTGCGATGAAGCGTGTCGTGCTCACCTACACCAGCGAGAGCGCTCGCTACACGATCCCTCAAATGAAGCATGATCATACGGCTCACATACACAATCTGGGTCCGGGTTGTCTTCATCCTCTTCCCCTCAGAGGGCCTATTTCATATCCTTGACTTCGACTTGACCCCCAGATCAACATATGAGTCCTCTTTCAGCTTACTTACAAGAAACACTACACGACATCCTCACAGTATTGGCAGAACTTATGCGCACTGTTGAGATGTTTGAGTACGACATAATCCCGCGCGAGTACTCAGTACTAGCGTTTAGCTTGTTCTTGAGACGTCCAGAATGTGGACAATGCCTCCAATCTTTTTGTGCCGGAGCTCTGCACAATGGGATTAGAAAGACGTAGGGTTGAAGTGATCCATGCCCGTTCAGCATGCTGGACATGGTTTTCGGGTTGTAAATTGATTGAATTAAGCCACTGTAAATGTGTGCATCGAGGGAGGGGGGAGTTAGGAAGAGGAAGTCGGCAGCAGTGGTAGATCATCCGACAGCTAGGACAGGTTCTGAGTTGTGGAGGTTTAGTATACTATGGCCTTGGAGTGTTAATCGATATGTTATTGCAATTTAAAAATGATTTGCATCCGTGATCCTATTGGAAATGAGATTTGTTGAGTGAGACATACGGTCTTCTACTCGACATTCTAAGAATATGGAAAATACACAAATTTTATGATTGTTTCTTGATGTTTACTATTGGAAGGGTGAATCGCGGGAGGGAGAAGTTTAGGTTTATTTCAGGGCTTCAATCACGTTTCGACCTGCCCTAAACAATATCAAACGATGCGTGTGCTGTTCAAATGAATCATGTTAACATCTGACATGCAACACCATCCTTTGGGTTGGAATAGCATGCTTATCTGTACGTGGTATTCATTGTGCATATCTTTCTTTTCTGTTCCAGTTTACTTTTTATATCGCTCAACAGGACGGGTTAAGGTCACACCAAGCAAGGCAGCGCCGTGACAAGGCTGTCCTTTCGGAATCCTTTCATCCTCATTCTCCTCAACTGACTCTGTCTGTGTATAAAGGCGATTGGGGTGATTGAGGAGTTTGATATACGACCACCCGAAACTCTTTGGCTCAGCGACAAAAGGACAGCACCATCACCGTCCACATCCTACCTCATCCACCCTGCCCCACCGGTCCATCTATCCATACCTTCCCTACCGAACCCCATAACACAACACACACAGCACCATGCCCTCACCTGCGTCCTTCACGCATCAGCGACCCCATCAATTGCAATCCACCTCTCCGCCCTCGAATGCCCTCTTCTCGGTGCTCCACCTCTACCATTCGCCCTTACGAGCCTGCACAAGCTCTAATGGGACGGACGTTTATCAATGGCGAGCCGGTGAGCCGCAAGGGAGACAAGTCAGACCCTTTTGAGCTCCAGAGCGATGATATCGCTGTACGTTCTTCCTTCCTCCCTCCTTCCCCTCCCTCCCTTCCCTTCTCCCTTTTTCTCTATCACCCTGCTCACCGCAACCGCCCTCCCTCCTAACAGGAATCCAGCAGCGATATTGTAGGCGAAGACAACAACATGATCATCCACCATAAAGTTGCCGGCGTCGCGTCATGTGCGTGTTCACCGAGCAGGACGCCCAAGTCGCTGCCAGGGCGAAGCAATAGCAGCAGATGCACAGAGGCTCTCGTACCAGCGGAGGGCTGCATGTGCAGCAGCATCCGTGTATTGCAGGGCTGGGAGGCGTTGGAGGGATGGGGTGAGAGGCAGCCAGTGTGTGATTGGAGGTTTGGGAGCGATGAACGACGGCGGGAGGCGCATGGGTCAACGGTACCGAACAACCCCAAGCGCAGGCCCAAGCTCAGGCCCAGTCCCAGCAACGCTGCCCATAACTTGCTCAAGACCTTGGCAGCATGGGCGGCATCGTCCTTCGGCCTCCCTGGCAAGACGGGCTTGACGTTTGATGTGATTCTGAGCAGGCTGAAGGTCGAGGTGCCGAAGAGCCAGGAGATGGGCACAGAGTTGAGAGGTCTGATGGAGCAATGGGCGGCGTGGGCGATGTTCTTGTGGGGGGTAAGTTTTTTTTTCTTTTTGTGCGGTTTTTGTTGTTTGATTTGGGTTTGGGCGGAATGTGCTTAGAAATGAAGCCCAATGAGAACTCCTCAAAGCACATTTCTTTTTCTTTCTCATTTCTTGTCCTCTCATTTCTATTTCCATGAGCATATACTGATGACGTTCATTTTATTCTACTTCTAGCCTGCGAATCTTCTGCCGTTCCCGTATCTGCCCTCTGATTTAACGCAACCGCTGCTGCCACCTTCTCAGCCAGCTGCTGCGCTGCTGCCGGAAGTTCGGGCGTGGGATTGCCTACAGTGCCTGTCGTTGTTCCGGCCTCGGTGTTGACGGAGGTGGTGGCAGAGAAGGCGAAGGACGGTCGCGACAGAAGGGGCAGGATCATCCACATCGCTGCCGTCTGCAGTAACAACTTCAGAGTGCAAACAAGCGACATCCGCTGCCTCCTCCCTTTGCACCAGCGGCCACTATCTCCGCCTCCACCCAACTCACCACCACCGCGAAGTGCAAGTGACAACTACAACGCCGCCTGTGCCCCTGTGCTCCCAGCGGACATCATCCAGGACCTGCAGTCGCATCTCGCAAGACACAGGTCGCGGCTCATAGGCCATTTGGAGAGTGTGCGCCAGCTAGAGGGGTGATGCTTTCGATCAGGAGGGCGATGAGGGAGAGAGGAGGGGGTGTTGAGTGAGATGATTATGAGGGGGCGGGTGCTGGGAAGAGGGCGGGTGAGCTGGGGGGCTGGACATGAGCGCGAACATGAACATGCATGGAAACACGAACAACAACGTTGGTATGAGCATGCTCTCCTCATTTTCTGACCATCTACTTGCCCACCGCGCTCGCTGTAGCCACTGCACTCACCTTGACTATCCCACTGTGGATTCTAATGGCCTGAAGTCGGTGCAGGATGTGATACAGTTTTGCGGAACAATGTTCGATGCTGTGTGTACGAACAAGAGGATGAGCATGAAAGAGAGGGAAATATGTCAGGAAGGTTTGATCCAAGCTTCATGCGGCTACACCCTGCAACATTATTTTACCGTATGAAAGCATTTATCCGTATTTTCTCATTCCTTATTGACTATAACATTTGTCTGTAGAGTCACCGACACTCCGAGTATAGTACGCTATCTAAGGCGAAAACTTATCAAATTCAATGCCCTTAAGATGATAATGATATTACAAAATTTTAGCTTGATTCTAGGAGGTGATTGTATAGTTGTCAGCCATGAGATAGAACCCTTCCGAAATTACGATGGCTGAAGTTGATCGGTCGAGATTTATGTAGCTATGTTATTTTGGCTAAAGGGAAAGTTGATATAATTTCTTCAATTTGTTATTCCTGGTAATTGAAGGCTCTGGTGTCATGTCTGGAATGGGCTCCAATCTGGAAATTGTTTTCAAATATGAGACTCTGAAAAGCCCAAACCATGCAGGTGAATTTGCTTAGATCAGAATCTTTGTAATTCATTATTTAATAAAATATCTTTGAAAAAGCATTCAAAAATCATCATCTTATTGATATCTAGTCCTACAACTATGAAACTTTGCATATTGGAAGCTTTATACTAGGCTTATTTTCCACATTTCTGTCTAACATTTTCTACTAGTGAATGGTGTGATAATTAATATAGAAGACATACCTCTATAGACTCACAACACTTACAATTATTATTTCTTTTGCACTCTGTCCCTTCACAGCCAGCTTCAACATAAACTTTACATCTATGTTTTTGGGCTTCTCTTCTTTCCAAACTGCATAAACTCCAGAAGAAGGAGGCTAATTTAATGGAAATTTTGGGAAAATTGAGAAAACAGATTGTTGCATATTTATTTCATCTGAGGGTCCAGGCATAGTATATAGTTCAGAATAAGACAAAGGTACATCCTGCATTGTTGTATCATGTGTGGTAGGTTCAGAAGGAGCCTGAGAGGCATCTAGTATACTGTACTATTATGACTGTTTGTTTACATCCTGCATCATGCAGGTATGTGAACTGAACATATATGGTCAACATCACACATCACAGTACCAAGTGAACACTCTCAGTTCGTGTTGTGAACAGGCCAAAATTCTGTCAAAAACATGCTCTAGCTATACTCTATTATATCTAATTGGTAGGAGTGTATTTTTGTTGGAAATAATTGAGATGCTTCAAGGCAAGCTGAGAATTAGGGAGAATTAGTGTGTTGTGCATGGCTGGTGGGATGATGTAGTCAAATTTTTCTTTCTGTTTGGTGTATTTGAGAAAATTTGCTCTCCATTTTTTCCCCTGTGAAATCCAGTTGGTTATGCAGAAAGAATTAAGGTCTGAGTCACTATCTGAGCTATCAGGTCCTATAAACACTTTTGTCACTGTCACTATCACACTCTGACTTTGGACACTACATAAAATGAACATTTAGCATCACGCATCACAGGGCATGAACAATTGGTCATAATAGTACAGTATCTTACATAACTGCATTTTGGATAAAAAGTGCTGATGATGATGGCTCTGCATTCTGCACCAACAAATTTTGAGCAAAAGTGACTGAAACAGTCTCTATCTGATTATTTGAAATCCCTGGCAGATGCTGTTTTGCTGGAGGAAGTACATGGGAAACATAGTTGATAGACTGTACTTGTTTCTCATGTGGTTGTCTCTGTGGCTGACTTACTAACATAGTTTGCTTCTCCTGCTGATGTTCACTCCAAGTTTTACAGTATGCCACTAGATGCTCTCGTAGCTTATAAGAAATTGTTTTTCCATTGTAGCTCACAATGCAAATTTGAAGCGTGTGAACAAACTACCGAACTGAGTTTCAACATTTGATGTTCCTAATTGGGTGTTAAGTATCCCAATTAGGTGTTAAGAGTCCTAATTGGGTGATCCTTAACACCTAATTGGGCCAAATTATCGCCCAATTAGGCGTTAAGTGTCGCCCAATTAGGACACTTAACACCCGATTAGGCATTAGGGCCATTCCAGACATGACACCAGAGCCTAATTGAAGTCGAGTGGTCGTGATGTCAAATTCAAATGGAGCCTGAACCGTGTCGAGATACAAGCTTGTTCGGTCCTAGCAGCACTTGCCTCCCCCTCAGATCTCATGTTTAACATCAGCCAATGGTCGGCCAAGTTTTTATCACTTAAAAGATGAGGTGGATAGGCTGAAACCAGTGCCTGCGAGGTCTGAGAAGCACTGACAGGGTATTATTCGTCCCCCTCTGTGTCTCCAGACAAGCTTGAGCAACATCATTCTGAACAGGCTGAAAAAAGGGAAGTGATTTAGAGGAAGACACGACAGGGCAGAGCTGGATATTTTGATGAATAGATCAGTGAGATTTATTATATATTCAAAAGAGTTTTGGTGCATTTTATTCTTATCTTTAAATGATGTTGAAGCGCATATATCGACCATTTTATGTGTGTAGCCTCGTTTAACACCTCCTGGACCTGTCTCCATCTATCACGTGTAATCATCTCCGCCTTCCATTTGCTCCTGTCCCTGTTCCTGGAAGTTTAACTATGCCATCATTTACTCCATAAATAGCATCAATGTCGTCTCCTTTGTCTATGTCAGAGCCCTTACCATCTCCTCATCTACTTTCACATCATCCTCCACACTCACACCTGGACCCACACTTACCTCTTCCACTCCCGCCCACAGTATCTTGCTCCCACCTTGTCCCCGCCTCGTCCTGAGCCTCTGTTTCCACCCCGCAGATAAACCCCCTTTCCGGTATCGCTCATACAAGACTTGCAGACCTGGCCTGCAAATGTGCAGAGCAGCATTGTTAGGTACTTGGAGAGTAAAGTGATGGCGGACAGCGGTAGGATGAAAATTTTGAAGGTGATAAGGCGTGGATGGTGAGGGGGATAATTGGGGGTGAAAGAGGGCGGCTGAAGCGGACGGTGGGTTCGAGCATGAGCTGGAGCACTATCTCCTCCATACCTTGACCTACTTTGTCCATGCATATGCCCATGTCCCCTTTTTCACTTCTGCCTCCATAGTTCCCCATGTTATCGGCTTCCGGCGTCCGCCCTGAGTGGGTATCCTGCCCAGCTTTTCATCGAAGAACTGCAGGCTCGACTTCTGGAATCAGAACATGCCCCATCCGACCAGCCTTGCATGTTATTCGGAAGGAGGAGCACGAGCATTGCAGTTTAGGGGGGTTGGAGACGATGAAGGATCTTGCTGACACAAAGCCTGACCTGGACGGGGCGAACTTGATTTATCAGAGACCGGAAGATCTGTTGAAAGGTCAAGCATGCCTGAGTGAGCCTGATATATTGACTATGAAGTTAGATAGGGATAGTATATGGCAGACGAAAACGAGTGTGAGTTCACCGCTTGCTCGTGCAGCGTCCACCGGATTGCATACACATCTCCCCATTCAATTTCTTTCGCGGTTCTCATCTGTATCTCTGGAGACCTACCCCTTAGTCTAGCTATCCACCGCTATTTCTGCGGCGATGTTTTCTTGTAGGTCTCTTCATGGCACGGGGTTATGCCTGCAAGTCTTGCTACATATTTCTGTTTGTGAACTCTGTTGGTTCACTGGGTGTTTGTGGTACTGACTAGGCACTGGGTTATATTTGAAATTATTACAGTACTTCTCGATGATGGTGTCTTCCCTGAGAGAAACAAGATACTTGAGTCCACTTGACCAGTTTCTATTTTGCCTTTGGGATGGTTGGATTACAATGATAACCGTACCACAGCCCATACGTTTCTTACACCTATGCCTGTCTTCGTCCACAGAGCTGCAGGGCTAAAATATGATCTCCGTAATCCACATCCCTCAAACGCACATGTGCACTTCTTGTTGCTCAATTGTATGGGTGGTCTGTCATCCTTGTTGATTCTTAGAAAGCATTGCAGAGGTAAGTTCGCCGAAAGCGTTACGGAATGATGGTCTTTCTGCACAGCTGATGCTGCGTTCGAGTTCAAGCTGCGGTATCTAATGATGAGATAAGATAAGCTTGAATCTCTACAATTATTAGATTCATACAATCTAGCCGGAAGCTTCTGTAGCAATTTATGGATGTCTGAGTCATAGGATGGAATCAGAATGATTGGGTCAGTTGTTGGTGATTCGGATATAGGGTTCAGGGACTCTGAATACAAGGTTCCGGAAATTTGTTATAAATAGACAAGTTAGTGATGAATTACAACGAGAATGTGCGTAGAACAAAGCTGTACTGAATGGTGTGTTCCGTATTACCTATGAGTCTGCATTGGAATGATGAAGGAATGATCATCTTGTAGATGCTGTTCACTGCCCATCACAATGGTGCAGAGCCTCATCGAATCTGTATCTGACCTTGCATAGGGTGCCAATGGTGAGAAGATGCAACACTAGGATGGGCACTGATGTATCCAACATTTACAGCATGCTTAGGTTGATGTTACGTGAATTTTCTTCCTGTACCATTTGACTGTTCACCTAATCATCTCGTCCACATGCTGACCTCACCTGCACCGGAACTCACATCTCGTTTAAATAGGTCAGATACAGGCATAGAGTAAGGCTTTGTTCGCATACTAATACTGTCCTTGCACCCCCATAGTCCCACCATCCTCCCACCTCTGCTTGTTCTCAAGATTCATGCGGAGCGTCCTATTTATTGGATAATTTGGCTTATGTGAAGCGTTTGGACCTGCTTTCAGAGTACACGTAAGGTTCTACACTAGTTTATTTGCAATCATCCTAGCACAAAGCAATAGGGGAGTTGTTGATCTTCTCTGCAGCATTTTCGCCCAATATCACATTTTATTCATCCCTGAAACATGGAAAGTAACCACAACATGACCGTGAAACAAGACGGTGATGGGTGATGATCTCACCTATGTTGTTAGTACGACAATCTATATATCATTTCCAAACAGGTTGAATGAGTTATAATTGTTGGGCAGATTTATCAGTGTGAAGTGGGAGATGTAGGGGATGTTAGGAATACTATATCTGATCGTAGGAGAGGCGGAGGTGATACTGTAGCTATAAACTTCAAATAACAATCAGGCTTCAAATAGAAACATCTTGGATTACCCACACTCTCTGCCCCATTCACACGAAAGTTGCATTATCCGCCCATTCCTCATTTCTCACCCATTTTTGACCCATCAACGTCTTCCTCACCGTTCCTCTTCATGATGGCTGCCTTGCTCTCCATTGTCCCATTCCAAAACCTCACAGCCCATGCTTTAAATTGTATCTCGGTAGTACAGTGGTCTCTTTGAGTTGTTTACATACAACAGCTACCTGTTTCTATTGGATTAATGAAGGTGAGATACCCGTAAGCGGCAATGGATCTTTGAAAGGAAGTGATCTGATGCACCTCAGAGCTTCAATCTTGGGTATAGTATAATACCTACGTGATGGTCTTAAAATGCTATTCTGGGCACTGTTCTATTTACTTTGTAACTACCTCGAGCTCAATTCGGTCTTGACATCTGCTGATCCCCTTACTTCATCAGGGCCGGTACAAGTGACTGAGCTGATTGGAGTGCTGTTGTGGGTTTTCAGTGTCGCATGTTTAGGGAAAAACAATTGCGGACCAATGATCACTTGCAGCCTGCCTACTTGTAAATGAGATACTGTATCTGTTCTCCCATAGACTGACAAAACGCAGAGTGGTGGATGAATCAACAACGGCTCAAGAGTCCGAATACATCATGAAGGCTATAAAAGTTGACTATCGCGGATGCTAAGCTCGGACCATACTTCAGGCACTAACAACAGATAGAAGTATTTTGGAACAAGACTGTAACTGATATATTGAGTCAATTTCTCGTCTAAGGTAACATTTTGTCCAAGGATTTTGGTGAAGACAAGACCATATTTCCGGTGAGTGAACTAGACTGGTGACCAGCCCTTATATGAGGATGCCAAATCCTCGATATAAGGACTGGCAAACCAGGTCTTTCTGGTGGTGAGGACTGCTTATGATCGGAAAAGATCTCTCGGATCACTCGGTGTTTCCATTTCAAGATTTGGTGCCCAAAAGCAGTAGTTCTTAAAAAGGAAGAAACGATATAAATAGATTTTTTGCCTTCTCTGATGAAAAATGGTCGAGAAAGCTCATTTTCTTGAGTGTAGAGCCCCTTTATGCCTCAAATAAACTTGAATATGGACCATGTCTGCACGCTAAGTGAGCGTCTGCAGTATTTTTGAACATGCAGACCCGATCTTCTCAAGACACTCATTTCGGATGTAATCCCTCAAGACCACCTAGCAACCGAATATCTCACCACATTGAATGACAATGACAGAGTCATTTGCTTTGTGCAATTATGATCTGCTGGAGTGTTAGCCAAGGACAACATGTTCCTCGGAAATGCAGCTCCAAACTGTGGTTGCAGAAAGAAATGGCAAGGATGTATTGGTTGTTGCAGGTACAGGAAGTGGGAAAACCTTGCCAATCGCCCTATCAATTCTGCTTGACAACCCTAACGATGGCCGTATCACCATTACCATATCTCCGTTAAAGCGGCTACAAGTTACACAACAATCAGATTTCAACTCTCGGTATGGAATTTCAACGGTTTCAATAAATGAGGACACTCCTCGAGATTCTGAATGGTGGGATGTAAGCACATGATACCAACATAATACAGCAAGCTGGAGCACTCACTTTGAATTTAGGAGAATGTTCACAATACTACAACGAAGACACCTGGGTCTGCACAACATTTGATTGTCACTGTGGAACAGTTATTCAAAAACCTGAAGGCCACTTTCCGCCCCTTGCTTGGCTGCTCCGAAAATGTCATTTTAGTAGGTGTATTATTCGGATCAATGTCAATGAAGTACACTGTGTTCACACAGCAGGAATGCCTTTATATGGAGTTCCTGCATTTTGTCCAGCCTGGGGAAAACTAAACCAATTAAAAGCTATGTTATCAAGCAGAATCCGGTGGCTTGGCTTTTCCGCAACAGTTCCCAGGCACATACTCAGCACAGTCAAGGCAAGCATTCTTAGAGCCGACTATTGTTCTATTCATGTAACATCCAACTGCTCTAATACAATGTATGCAACACATCAAGTAATCGGCTCCATTGAAGATATACAGAACTATGAGTGCTTCTTAGCAGCACCCTTTCAGCTTGAACAACAGCTGCACGTCTTGATCTTTACTGATGATAAAGATCTTACTGATAAGATTGCTCGACATTTGGACCAGTGCCTCCTGTCTCATCTTCATAATAGACACATTGTGCAGCATTATCACAGTGGGATGTCTGAAGCTTATCTCAAAGCTACTCATGACTCTTTTGTTGACGAAAGGGGCGACTGTCGATATTTTAGTGGCAACTTCAGGTGAATCTGTGGTACGTTGTAGCGCCTCCATTAATTGGTATGAGCAACCAAGCCATTAATATTTTTGATTTGCAAACAGGGTGTTGATTTTCCAACGTGAAAATTGTATGCACAGTGGGACTTCCTGCAACAATTGTTGATGTGCTTCAGCATGGAGGAAGGGCCATCTGCAACTCAAATGATGATGCCCTCTTTATTGTATTTTATGAATCTTGGGCTCTAGATATTAAGGAAGAAGAGTATGCAAATGGCAACCAGGATGACCCTGACAGACCACGCAGAAAAGTTAAAACCTACATCTCATCAACATGACCGTGCACCATACTCTTCCATTCAACTTGTTACTTGTCAAACTTGCTTACAGACATTCTATTCAAAATATTTAGGCGATGAATCTGCTGAAGGTTATTACACCCAAGATCTACATGTTTACATACCCTTACTAAAAATTTAATAACAGCTCTTCTTCACACAGCATTATTCTGCTGTGATCGTCATGCAGATGGATTCTCACTTCAAACATTACTTCCTGGACCACTTTTCATGGGAGATGTCTTGCCGAGTATACCTGCACTGCGCGAAGAGAAATGCAGCTTATCGCAAAATGGCAGAGCAGTCACCACTTGATCAATTATTGATTGACTGGGTGAAAACGAGTGCAGTAATGATGCTCTCGGAAGAGCAGCATATGATATTTTTTCATATGAGCAGCGTGAGATGCTTGTTCACACACCATTCAAAAAATATCAGCAATCCTGCAGCTATTGTTGCACTTCTAGGCGAAGTCAGAGGAATGGGGTACTGACTGGTCACAAAAGCTATTTGACTTGATTTCTAGCTACGAGAATACACTCAAGAGAAAGTAAATTATTAGGTATTATTTAAAATACTTTTCTATACCAAGAGCGTACTTTATTAGAATTATAATGGCTCTACATCTGTCAGATCATTATTATGCAAGGTACTGGTATCAAAATTGGGAGGAGATAACTCATCTTCTTCCAATGTTATTGGCAATCCTGACTTTGAATCATAAATCTTCTTGTTGAAGATTGCAAGTGAAGAGGTCTGGAACTTGTGACGTCCAGCAGCACAAAGATCAGGTACTGCCCTTGACATATTGTGCCGGGAAACATCAACTTTCTGCAGGTTGAGTTCATGAGCCTTGTTTGCAATGCACCAGACCAGAGCTGATGTGTCCGGGTTTGCTGTGTATTGACCCATGATATCTTGACTGGATAGAATTGAAGGCATTTTTTTCAAGTCTTGTAGACTGTTGATTGCAGCTAAATATTTCCCAGACGGTCCCAGTTGGAATAAATTCCCTTGGCCGCAAAAAGTTGCTGGAGTAAAATCATTGCTGAAGTTAATAGTTATAGACGGATAAAAACATTGCATACAGAACATGCCTTTAAGTATCCAATGAGATGCTCCATATTGAGATCCATGGCCATAGCATGTCCTGCAAGGCCTGATGGATTGACTAGCATATTGTCCTTTACAATATTCCTATGAAATGTGCAGAATCAGTCATGCTCGAGTTCAAACAGAAATGCAAAATTATATACCCAAACTCTGGTGTCCAGACTTCTTTAATGCTGTACATAAGATGCAGAATCTCCATCAAATAATTGTTTGAGCCGGCACCCCGGAATATACAGGCAAGGTCTGGAAGAATATCCTCAATACATCCAATGTTGCCACTTGATACAGCACTGACAAGCTCAACAACATAAAATAAATCTCGTGTTAGCTGGACAAGGTTCTCGTGTATATGATCTTGCTGTGGTACTGGTGTTTCAGTAGTAACATTGTTGCTTTGGCCACTGATAGCGATTGTCTTTCTTATTACAACAGGAGCCTGTGGGACTTCCGGCATGGCATAGTTCTTCAGAATAGAGCAAGATTTTGCTAGAATGTCTTCTGCTGATGGGTTAGTTTTGGCATAGCTGTCAAGATCTTCATTACATTCAATGCACCATGCATTCAGAATAAGGCCATCCAGTATTTGGGTAAGCACTGCCAGAAGCGTATGATAGTCCAGCTTGTCACTTCCCACACGGACTTTGGTCCATGACAGCAAGAAAATGGCTTAAGCTGCCGACCTGATCAATTGAGCCCCGGTGTGTTGCCAGAAGTGCCCAGATGAGGTTCATGACCAAATGAAAAATACCCGGTGCAGGTTGTAAAACAAGGTATTGCTCCCAGCGATTAACATCTTTTGCTCGCATATTTTGTGCACCACGTATCCGAGCATTAGTTAATTGATCATTGCAGGTTGGAATAGCATGCTTGCTGAGATCCTTTGGGTCCATTCCAAGCTGCACAATGTATGCATCATTGCCGAACATGGAGGTTTCCTAGAATACTCGCCTTCTTCAATTGTGGTTGCACCTAAGAGGAAAGAACTTAGTTTTGTGTCCAATAGGTAAGCTTCGGCGTGTGGTATGCTGGAGCAATGGGTGTTTGTTGAGCTTCCCAAACTTTCCCTCATTGAATCTAAACAGAATATTGGCAATATGAACCAAAGTATGATCAAGATATGATGCAGCGGCAGTCTTTGATGGTCGCAAATCCACCATTGTAAACGGCGAATAGTTTTTGAGGCATTCTATCATTGGTTCAATCAGCATGTGTTGGGGATCTGCATTGTACACCTTATAGGTGACGGGAAATGTGCCAGATTGGACTTTACTGGGCATATCTGGAGTTTGTTCAATGTATTCAGAGGTTGTGAGATTTAAATTGTCATATCCAAGGCAATGTGGCCCGGCAGCAGTATCTTGTGTGTCCTCAATTGAATGGTCTGCAAGGACATGAATAGACTTGAGAATTGTGGGATATAACATGGAAAGGCCGGCTTGGTGTAGAACCTCAATCATCTTGTGAGAAGCACCAGTGGTCCACGCCATAAGACCAAGGCCAAGCTGGATCTTACATGATGCAAGAGACTGTATGAAGTGAACCTGAGCGCTAATAATGTTTCTGGTCTGGGTGGAAAAAATGAAATCACACATTGCAAGACATTGAAGGATATCAAAACTCATACTATGTGACAATTTCGTCACTCATGTTTTTCAGAATCAGCATGTGCATGTCAATTTCGGCTGGGCTCTGTGGCTGCACACAATATTTTTGACCATGTTGGGGTGATTTTATCTGAGATTGGATCCATTAGCGTGTTGACGCTCCAATTGGCAGTATATTTGGGGGTGATATCTCCCGGTGACATCTTCAGGTGAGGTTTGGCATTTTCCATTTTGTCGTCTATACGATCACACACAAAGCTGATTCCGAATGTAGCCATCCAGTCATCGAGTATGCCCTTTCCCTTCTGATCTGGGCGTATACTGTTGTCAATAGATCTTGAAACCAGGAATGATTTGCTGTTGAAAAAAAAGCACAACGAGAGGAATATAGCTCAGCGTGATTCCCACTGATAATTGTGGACAAAAGGTCAGTCAGCGTGAGCTTTGCACGATGCAATATATTCAACACATCGAGAATGAGATCTATCTTTGAGGTTCGAGCCTTTCAAAAGCGCTGAACAGCCCTGTTTTCGTCCATTTTCTTGAAATTGATGGGTATCTTTCATGGTGTTCTGAACCTCACTGAATTGGATGGGAGACAGTAGTACTGAGTTGGGACTTTGTAGCATTTGAGATCCTTCCATCACATGGGACAGTGATCTAATTACGTACCATACGGAATTTGAATTAATTATGATGTGATGTGTCACACGGCCCGAAAGAGACTCGGCGAAAAGGCAATTATGTAGTGCTCGTCACGGTGTCAACCGAGGGCCCAACAATGTCGTGTAGGAGGTACGGTGTCAAGTGGACACCACCCCTGGTACACTGCACCCTAGCACACCCTCGCCTCGCGGGGCGAGTTTTTGATTTCGGCAGCCGGTTTTCAGCAAATCTGGCGTCAGGCTCCCGTCATTCTAATGCACTTTCTGTTGGGTACTTTCATCCCATTCTGGACACTTTTACCATCCCTGGTATACCAATTTAGGATGAATTGTGGGGAGAATTGGCAGGGGGAAGGGGCGGAGGTCCGATTGAGGTAAATAAAATATAAAACAGAATTCGTGACTGCCATTTGTCTAGCATGAATGCTCGTTTGAGAGATTGCAGTAAAACAGATGGTAAAATGGTTCCTCAATTTATGCAGTTTCTAGTACGGCCTCCGCCACGAGGTGTTGAAGTGCAGTACGGCTTCCGCATATCTTAAAATGCTCTACATATCCAATACATATTTGTTATGCAGCTCACTTGGCAAATCAATTGAAATTTGAATGAGATTGGATGGAATCGGGCCGCATTGACTTGCTTGCTGGGCTTCATCTGAAGCACCACGGGTGCCGCGGTATGTAAATATTGAGCGGCTGCCGTCCCGCCTTCTATTTACTGCCTCGCCCTAGCGCGCTCCATAACCTGTATATATATAATGGAGCCGTTCTGGTCTCCAAAATTAAGATTGGCAACCGGGGAGCTGCTTGAATTGATCATTAGTCGCCGCCACTGGAACTGTGAATCAGCAACCGGTTTTATGTTCAGCGGATGCCGGAAGACTTTCATAAATTGAATACCGGCAGCCGGTGCGGGTATGGTGATGGATGACCCAGAAATTTGTGTGGCGGGCTCCGTAGGGTTTTCAATTATTTGCCACCGGTGCCGCGAGGTGAAATCCAGAATCTGGGAATTGGGATGGAACAGAAAGCGGTTGCTACAGAAATTTAGATTACACCATAGGCTGCCGTAACTTTCGGAAACGTAGACGCCATCCAGTTCGGGAATATGTCGGGCGCCGTCATTGTCGTTGTCTACTATGTCTGCCCGTCTGTTGCTCATATTTTAGTATACATGGGTGAATCTCAATATGAAATAGTTCCAAAATTATTCCCAAATAAAGTGGAGCGCATAACAACGCACGGCACCGTCACCGCCGCTTTCTATCATTCAACTGTCTCAACTCATAGCAATTCAAAGTTAGTTTGGAATATAATGCGGGGCCAGTTGCACCTTCTCTTTGTGTACCCCGTAAACACATCAATAACGCATTTTGAATCTTTAATAACAAGCAGTCACTTGAAAACAGCACAGAAATACTAATTCATCATTGACGGTCAAAATGTCTCTAGTTACTTTACAAGGTTTACACTAACTAAAATCCCAGGGGTGTCTACCTGGTACAGGTTTCAAAAGATCGAGGAGTTCGCTGCTAAGACAATTGTTAACTTCGTTAAGAGCGTTTCTATCATTTGAAGAAGTGGGGAATCGACGAATCGACGAAGGGCCTGGTTCCATCGACATTGAAGAGGATGCATATGGTGAACTGGGGATTGAAGAACTAGGAAGAGGGCTGGCCTCTCGGAAGGGGCTTGATAGCATTGTGGGAGTCGAGGGGGCACTTTCAACGTTACTTTCATAATTATCTTGTACTTGCGATGTTTGTGAAGATGTAAAAGTGTAAATCGGGGCCGGGCCCCAGATATCGGGAAATGGAGCCGGGCGCCGAGGCATATTATCGTTACTGCAGAGGTCCGCTTTTGGTTTTCTTTCGAAGTTTCTGATGAAGTAATCGGAATCCACTATGGACGCCGGGGAGTCAAGTCGCTGATGTACTCTTCACTTTCATCGTTTACAACCTTGTCTCTGTACTTCTCCTCGATGGCCATTTTCATAGTTGCCTCATCGAATATGTCTTCGTGATTTGAATAGATTTGTAAAACCATTAGGGTTTGGCGGTGGGTGTCCGACAACTCCCTCGTCAGACTCCGGTTCAATTAGAAATTTCTTTTATCTTTGACCCTATCCGACTTCTTAATTCTTGTCGCCGCAGCTGAAGGTTTAGAATTCTCCGGGCGTCCGCCGAACTTCGGTTTCAAGAGCCCTTTCCCGAGCTTTCTTGTATTCCAAGAAGGCCTCGACACGGAGATCCACCGCATATTTCCATGGACGGAGGATTACGGTAGGGGGACTGAGGGGAGCGACATATCCTTCCTTGGCAGCCGCTTTCAGGTCGACCGGGAGGAAAACATGATTGGGCTTATATACTTTGTCATAATAAGCTCTTGCATAATCCCAACGATCCTGTTCTGCTTGGATGTTGACCACCGGTCTTTTTCGATGGCACGTTGTTGGCAATTGGAGCAAGATCTGGAAGTGAAGACTCCTGCACAAAGAAGGAACCGCTTTGCAGCGTTAGGCCCGCCGGTGACTTCATGGAGGCCGCACCCAATGTAACAGAATCGGATTGCTGAGAGTCGGCCGTGGCTGCATCCGTAGCAATCACACTGTAAGGGCTTTCATCACTAACGTGAGGTTGCAAATTTTCGGTGTCCAGGGTGGATTCTGAAGGGAGAGGTGTGCACTTGAGACCAACAATAGTTGGCAATTCCATAGCGGCCGCCGAAGACATGTGTGTCCTGGAGAGGGTACCCACACCTTCACTTGTTCCTACACTGGATGGCAACACAGTGGCAATTTCTGTATCGGTGGCAGGCTCAACTTGTAGCGCCACATAATTTGTAGGAGCAACTTCCAGGTACACGGCAAGAGCTTTATCGCTTGCTGGGGCGGAATAAGAATATGGCGTGATCGCGATGGCTGCAGTGCAAGCAGTTCCCTGAACAGTACCGGCCTCCGTATCAGTTGCCGGGGATGCAATGGTCGGAACCCGGGCAGCTGCTTGCACAGTACTTTGTGTTGGGATGGTCACCGACGTGATGGCTGGGCATTTACTTTGATTCTTTGAAGAAATAACCTCGCCGTTTATCGTGACTAGCCGAACCTTCCCCAACATCCATTGCTCTTCATAATGATTCTTCGGCCGGTAAATTCAGCGAAACTGCACTACCGAAAAGCCAGGGCAGGCAAGGACTTTCTCAATGTTGACATGACGAGAGTGTATAAGACTGCAAACAATTTTTCAGATTTCATTTTCACAAAGGACATTCACGGAACATATGTAGACAATTTCATTAAACCGACAATAGGGCCGGCTGTGACAGAAACCAAGTCCCTACCAGGATCCACCATGTCGTCAGGATGAGGTATATGGACCTTGGAAAAGTTTATGCCCTCCATATCTTCATGGTGCGCAGTAATTGAGCATTTCTGGATTGAGCAGGTTCAGCGGGAATGGGATATCTTTGAGTTTGATGTATTGAGGTTTCCAGAGTCCATAATAATAAACAGAGCTTTTGATTTAGTAGGAGTAGGTAGAGAATTAACGTTATCAGGATGTAGGATGATCGACAAGAAGAAAAAAAAGTTCCCAGTGGAAGGTGACCACAAATAAAGACAATTATTTTGATATCCCTTGGTTATCCCTTCCAGCTTATTGATCTCTTGGCATCCAGGCTCTGGAAAGAAGCATTGTAGATAGTTTTATACCAAAACGGAAGCCGTGTGAAATCACTGGGCACCTATTTTGTTGATGACGGCGGCCGCCAGAGTCATCAATCAGTCATTCCGATTGAGACGTCAGTTTGTATGTGCATGCCAGGCTTTTTACACAAAGCTGCACAAGAATCGTTTTTTGCAACGGCTTTCCCATTTTCCCCATGAAAATTTGCCGTGCCAATTATCCCACTTGCGATAGTGGGCGCAACTGCCCACCAGTCAAAGACCAGTGCAAAGGCGGCGGCCGGTTATATTTACAAAAAGTATGTGGCCACCGCCTTCAACCTGCCGCTTTCTTTGTCTAAGAAGCTGAATCATACTGTTTTCATGAATTAAGTGACCAAAACTGCATTATAATTCTGTATATAGTATAATTTTAACGTGGGGCCAAATGAACAACAGACTACTACGGGCCCCGACGTAGTAAATGCAAACAAAAACTAAATGTAAAAGTCCCAAAAAAGACAGGCGATGTCCGACAAGAAAGCCCAGCACGACGGAACGACAAGACAAAATATATAACAAATATGTCGCCGAGAGGTGCAGAAAAAGTACACGCCATTCCTACATTTTTTGTTTCTTGGATGGGCTACGTCCAGCAACAGTCGCGGTTGCCTTGCGTTTCAAGGCGGCCCCCGCTCCATCTTCGTTGGTAATTCCATCCGTGCTGTCAGGCCTGCTTAGAAGACGCTTACGGGAAGCGATATAACTTTCACGGACTTTGGGCATGTCCCCATCATGACCGCTGGAACCGTCGTTGTCTGATCCGCGGGCACCGTTGGTCGATGCCGCTCGACTCGCCTTCAGATGCGCTTTTGCATGCGGTTGCTGAAGGGCGTCCTCAACGTCGGTCGCCCCTTGCACGCCGTCGACCAGCCTGTCGTTGTTGTTTTGGGCGGATGCCAGCCGGTTGACAGTTTCCTTCAACTTCTGAAATTCCGACATGAGGTGCTTGCTGTCGTCCCTGACCACTCGAAGGCTAGAGACAATGCTCATGAGGATTCCTCCGAAATCCTCGGGCATTGCCCACTTCCTCTCCATATCTTCCAGGATCCGCCTTGCTGCTCGAGCATTGGGATTAAACGCCTCCCTGACAGATCATCTGCCATCTCGTAGTTGATTGTCGTCCCAAAACCTAGAATGGGGGACTTCGCCACTGCTAACGGGCACTTCTTCTTTTTAGTGTTGCACTCCATACAAGCATGGGCGCCGTTGTCCTTGTCGACCATGACTAGGCATGGTATTTGTGCTCTAATGCACGACCTACAGGCAACCTCTCCTTCAGTCCACTCCCTGACCTTTGATGACCTGGCCGAGGCTGCTTTGATGACGCGAGCGGCCCCGCTTAAGCGCCCCCTCGACTGCGGATGTCGACGGAGCCGGTCGACGAGCACTGGAATTAGATGCCTCCATTCTTTGGATAGCCGGACGGGTCCGACGAGTGGTGGTGGGAGGAGCGGCCGCCGCGGATGTCGACGCAATGGGTGGCTCTTGAGCCGGTCGACGAGCATTGGAGAGCTTGAAGACGGGCGCCGGCCTCTTCTTCGACGGGACTTGACGTGTACGCTTGCGAATGTCCTTTGGTTTGAATCTACAAATATATTAGTTTTTGTACTAGAGGAAATTAAATGCTTACTTTCTACTTCTTCTGAGTCCTCCTCGTCATCACTCTCCATCCTCGATACTTCCTTCCCTTTACCTTTCTCCATCCTCGATACTTCCTTCCCTTTACCTTTCTTCATTGTCGGACGGTTTCTTCGCTTGTTTAGATTACCCTCCTCCTCATCACTGAGGACAGGATTTCTCGTTACTTTCGCCTTTCTAGGCGGGATCTCCACAACCATGATCTTCGAATGCCTTGAAGGGTTTGATGAGTTGGCGGCGGCCGCTGTTGGGATAACAGCGGTCGCCGGTTCTGTCTGCACTTCTTCGGCGGCGGCGGCAGCTTCCTCTATCTGCACTTCATCGGCAGCGACGGCGGCCGCCTCAGCTATAGATCCATCATGTTGGTCTCCTGTACAGATATAAGATAAGTTTCTGACCACGACGGATAACTTACCACTCAGCACTGCGGGTGCCGCCTTCGAATGATTGCTTTGCTCATCTGCTCCCATCTGTTTGTCTTTCCCTCTTCTTTCTCGAATGCTAAGACTAAAGCCCGGACTTGCTCATATCTAGGCTTGAGCCTTTCATTGCCGTTCGGCCCCTTGTTGATACCTTGCGTCAGGGTCGTGTAGACATCGAACCAAAGAGCACTGTCCGGCTCCGGGAGTTGCCATGTTCAGAGGTGTGCAGCCGATATGCCCTCCTCTGTAAATAGACCTGTTATCACTGGCTTTGACGTAGATACCGTGGTTATATACTCACCAGTTGTTCAAAAAGCTGCTTTAATTCACGCTTGTATTCCCTCCAGGTCGATGGTAATTACACAAAGCTTCTTGTGAATTTGATTGATAATTTCCGAAGACATTAAAGCAGATGGAGGAGAAGAAGATGAAGAAGCGGAATATGTGATAACGATTAAAATGAGCGCAGGCGTAGAAGATTGTTCAACCGGCACCGCGAAGTAAAACCAGTTACGAACACGAACAATCACATCATGTGACCTGAGCGACATGACTTGTGCCGAGACTCATGTCAATCAAATCATGCGCCTATTTTGTAAACTCGTTGTCTTGGTCTAAATCATAATCTCAAAACACACGTCTTTTCAGTAGCAATCGTTGTAGATCATTTTTAGCCAAGGCGGCTGCCGGATGAAGTAAGTATATGTTAGTTTGGTGAAGCGGGGACCGAAGGATTATCGATCACTCATGCTTTATGTGACGTCAGTTTAAAAGGCCGTGCCAAGGATCAATTAATTAGCCAAGGCGGCCTCCGGATGAAGTAAGTATATATCAGTTTGGTGAAGCGGGACCGAAGGATTATCGATCACTCATGCCTTATGTGACGTCAGTTCAAAACCGTGCCAAGGATCATTTATTTTGGAAAATTGCACATAGATCAGGATATCGTTGTTGTACACTGCAATCATCTTTCTCTTTACTCAGCAACAATGGGAATACGTCGTGTTATACATCCTGATGACAAGCAAAATAGCGACCCAGAAGAAGAGACATGGCCGTCTTGGTAAAGAAGAAAGAAGTTGGGAAAGAGCAGAGTGCAAAAGGAACGAAGACGTGGGCCTTTGCCCGAATTTGCTCTGCCCGAAGAAATTGCAATCGAAGACTCACCATTCAGCCACGAGGGACTTACTGACGAGCAGTTGATGAGCAATCTCGAAGCTCTGCCTGATGTACGCTCCGGCGGAATATCTCAAAACGACTATCTTCGCGAGTGGTTACCTCGACGCAAATCTTATCTGCAGACATTGTTAGAAATGGAAGCCCCGGCTCACATTGGCGAATGTCAAAGGTGTGGAAGTTCGCCTGGAATATGGCGATGTCGCAATTGTATCGGAGGCCGGATGACATGCACTCAGTGCTGTGCAGAGGCCCATAATCTCTTGCCTTATCATCGCGTCGACAAATGGAATGGACATTTCTTTCAAGTTGGAGCCCTATGGGAAACAGGACTACAGCTCTATCTTGGACATGGCGGCATCCGGTGTCCGTCAACACAGGATGGGGAACATCATTTGTCCGATCAGCGGCCACCGCCTGTCTCTGAGGAAGATGAATGGGGTGATGCAGAAGAGGAGGCGGGGGCGAACCACCTGAAGGACAAGAGCCAATGTTTGAAATACCGGTTCCTGGGACACATCCAAACTCACTTCCCCTTCCACCACTATGATACCTACAATAATCCATTCGTGACGATTGTCGATATCAGTGGGATTCACCATCTGCCTGTGGTTCACTGCTCTTGTCATGGACCAACCGCACTTCAAGATCTCAATTATCTCAAACTCGGCTTATTTCCCGCAAGTTTTAAAACCATCCGAACTGTTTTTACTCTTCAGGTCTTAACAGACTTCCGTCTATCGAATTTAGAATGCAAAACATCAGGATACCAATATTACCAAAAGCTTGCGCCTAACATGCCCTGCATTCCCGAAGGTCGTTATAAATCGGTATCGAGAGCTAAGAAGGGTCAGTCGTCAATTCAGAAATCTCAAACTATGGAAAATCTATGGGCGTGGTCATGATGCTGAATGTCCAGAAGACAAATCGGCGGCGATGGTCAGTGACGAGAACTCAGCCGTTATACCCGTCACAACCCAGCACGGTGCTGCAATCGCGGATGCCGTCTCTGCATCCATTCCAGGAGTGTCGAGTGCCGCCCTGGCACCGACCGCACCTATAACTGCGCTAAATTTGCACCGGATAACTACGAATCAGACCTATCAAAGCTTGGTTTGTTTTGTCCTGCTTGTCCCCAACCCGGCATAAATCTCCCAGGCAATTGGAGAGAAGATCCAGACAAGGACCTATATATCCGTAGTTTGGTTGGGGATGGCAATTTCAAAGCTTACCTTGAAACAAAAGAATGATTGGGACGATGTTAACCTTGCTAATGGCGAGCATATATGTGGACCCCGTTCCCTATCAGGAACATCTAGCTGAAGCAAGCAAGAACGACAAATTATACTCAAGGGTGTGTGAAACCAAAACGACATGAATACAGCTTAACAAATCTCCTTCCCCTGGAATCTAGAAAACAACATGCAATAATCATAACGCAAATAAAGAAAGCGACAAAGCGGCTCGGTAAGCGCTGTCGAGGCATTGGAGCATGGGCTTGTGCGAGGCATGGATGCTTTAGTCTCTGAAGCGTCGTTGACTTCATGAAGGGCGAAAAGCAGATGTCTATGGATTATGCACTCAGCCAGGCAATCAAGCATAGTCATATGCATGGCATAACTTGTCTTCTCTGCATATACGACATTATGTGCCAATACTATGTCAACCTATTCGAGCGATTCAACAAATCAAGCAAGTTGGATCTTCCGGAGGCCGTAACACTTATTGGCGCTATTGGACTGTTTCACGTCCACGGCCACAAGGAAGAATGTCTTTATAGATGGGCGACGACATACATTCCTGGAGTGGGCATAATCGATGGTGAAATTCTGGAAACACTTTGGGCGACATTGAATGAAATTTCTCGAAGCACAGTAAGTGCCACTGCGTCTCACCGGATTGAGATTTTAGACGATCATATGGGAGATAACAACTGGAAAAAGTTATCAACATGGGTGTGTGTGTTCATTTGAAGACCAATTTGTGCACTGATAAAAGGCAGCTGAAACAATTACAAAGAAATATAATCGCGCATTACTACAGCAAGCAAAAAGCCAGGAGTACTTTGATGGCCTCACAGAGTCGGCCCCCGCTTCTGAGATACCTAAGTGGATAGAGCAAATTCAGAAAGCAGAAAATCAACGACAAGATGATGTAAAAGCCATGGATGTTATGAAAAACAAGATTGCGAAGGGTAGGCATTGTCGCGGTCACCACCCTTGTATCAATTGACAGCTTTGTAGCTCCAAGTCGGCGAGAGATTGAATTGTCCATTTCATTATCAGAGCTAACTACCGGAGGCCGCACGGGTCAAGCAGCATGGATTTCAATGGGACTGAAATTGGAGGAAGCTATGTAAGTGGATGATAGCATTGTGTATTACCATTTGATCCTCATTTTGTAAGGTATAATCTGCGAGCACACGTTAGAAAGCTCGCGGTGAACCACTGCCCAGAAGTTGGATACGGTGAATAAGCAGGCGCCGTGCTACGACAAATTGAAAGTTTCAGCACCTCTGCAAACGATTTTCTTGGAGCTCACATTGTTGATGCTCTCGATGATCCTCAGTACCAAGTGCTTGACGATGACCTATCTGGAGAGAGGCCCTGAACGGGAGGTTGATACTCCAGGTATCTCAAGATCTGACCCTGAGCAGCAAGTCCTCCCGTTCCCATCACGATTTACGGGTGCCGGTTTTGGTAATTTGGAACCAGAAGACAAACGAAATATTGCAGGTCTCTGTAAAACAGAGCTTGATATTCGTCGCGGACAAGCTGAAGATATCCTGGACCAGGTCAGAACATCGGTAATCCAACTTTCTTATCATTATGCGAAGAATGTTAGGGGCCGCAACAGTGTTTCAAAAATACCAGGGTGGGATGGAGTCAAGCTTCTAAACCGGACAATAAGCCAACATCGAGCAATGTACAACCACAACAGGTCGGTTATGAGGGTTGGTATCATTGCAGGACCTAGAAAAGCATGACAAGCAGTACCCCTTCCTTGAACGCAATCATTGTAGGGTAAGTGAACGTGTTGTTGATCCAAATGCTCCCGGACAGAGCTCCGACACAATGGCATGGTTTTGGAGCGGCGGCCGGCCGCGCAAGTATGGGGAAGCGACGGCTGGCGCGGATGCCGCTACCACAATGAATGTACGACAGTCCTTTATACCTTCTTACTGATCCAATTTTTACATTGATGAAGTTTATAGGGTCAACTGGCTCAGTGCAAGAGCACAAAATCGATGGACCGAAGAATTGAATCTGACAAGGCGTGAAATGGGTTGGACAGTTAGATTTTATATGCATATGGCGGGAAGATGGAAGTGAGAAGAGATAAAGAAGAAATTCAGTCAGCTGGACACCGTGCCTACGCAGAGGAACAAATTGCAATGTGGACAGAGCTGGCGAGAGTCTCTGAGGTTAGGTTCAAGAAGGCTAACATCAACTATCACAACATAGATACCGCAGATTGAATGCGTTAAAATAATTTCAATTTCATTTAGTCTTTTGGGAGACACTGTATTATTACTGATTCCCAGCACTGTCAAGACAAGCACTATATTTGTGTGCAAATGGTATAGTACAAATAAAGGGGCCTAACAATTTATAAACTACTACGGGCCCCGCGTAGACAAAATACAAGGTGCTGATATAATACGGAAAAAGCACGAAAACATGGCAGAGCGGAATGACGACGAATAACATAGCATGTATAGTGGCCGCTGCCAGGTTGCAATACAAAACAGATGACAAAAAAAGAAACACGAAACCTAGCAGAGCGGAATGGCGACAAATAATACAGCATGGGTGGCCGCCGCCAGGTCGCAACAAGAAAAGAGCAAGTGATATTCCTACAATTTATGTTTTTTCGAGGAGATTCGCGAGACCCACTTGGGTGGCCTTGCGTTTTAGGTCGGATGGGCCCACGATCTCCAGGAGCCTGAGACTTACTTCCTGCCCTATGTGTTTCATTGCTTTCATCCAGGGATTTGGAGGCGCTGTCCGCCCGGGTAGCACCCTCAATGTTGCTGTGCCGTCCCCGGCTTGTCGATGGTCGCTGCTTTGCCTGCCTGGTCACCGTGGCTCGCTCTTTCACGGTTGCCGTTGCCAGTTTGTGCGGTTGCCGTTGTTTGCTCCTTCGTGGTCGCCTCACTTGCTCGTTCGTTGTCGCTGACGTTCGCTGGTCCACGGTCCTTTCCTCTCAGCCCTTCATGGTTGCCGTCACTCGCACTTCCGCTGTTGCCATCATTGGCGCCGCGTCGCGTGTGTTTCGCCGCTGGGTCTATCACCACGGGCGCCGTCATCGTCCTGTCATCTACAATCTCGGCGCTGCCGTCGCGCGTGCGTTCACCGCTCTATTATCGCCACGGGCGTCGTCGTCATCCTGATCGTCATCTCCAATCTCGACATCGCCACCAACATCCCTTGTTTGTTCGTCTTCAAAATATTCTTCCTCTGACGATGGAGGGAGAGACATACGAGGCGCGTGCGGGTCGTTCGGGGCGGAGAGGAAGGCGTGGTATGTATTCAGGCGTGGCCATAGGTAATGATACAGCTGGTGACGGAGGGGTTGCCTCACGCCGGCGCTTTGTTGGGCTGGCAGACTTGCGCGATGTCTAGGTGTTGCTGCAACGCCAGTGCGTAGATACGTTGTTGGCGGGAAAGCAGCGGGGAGCGGGGACGAGAGGCGGACCAGGGGACGGGCGGGACCGAGGGGCGGACGATGGCGGGGCAGGGACAGAAGACGTGGGTCGGGACAGTAGGCCGAGAAGCGGGAGTGCCTGTGCAATTGCCTCTTTGACGACGAGAGCCATATCTGCTGGAAGACGCTGCTGTAGAAACATTGTTTGAGAGTTGAGCTTTGAGAATCCTGATCTCTGAGCGTAAGTGCGCGTTCTCGTCCTTCAGTACCGCATTCCAATCGAGGTTGATGAGGACACCCGCTAGATCTTCCGGCTGTGCATACTGCCGTTCAAGATCTTCGAGGTCCCACCTACAGGAACATCCGGTCAAGCTCTTTCCCAGCAAAAACTTCTTCCATCTCCATGTTGACGATGGTCCCGTACCCAAGATGAGGCACTGAGGTTGCTGCCAACGGACACTTCTTCTTCTTCTGGTTGCACTCAAAGCATGCATGGCCCACGTTGTCCTTATCAGGCATGATGCGACACGTCTTGTCTGCTCGAATGCACGACCTGCAAACAACTTCCCCTTCCGTCCAACTTCTCTTTGCCAATTTCTAGCCTTTGGAGTTGGTTCACGCCATGGCGGCCGGACGGGAGGTGTTCTTTAAGAGCGGCTGTGGCGCGCGCGGCCGCCACACGGGATGTCGTCGCCTGGGGCACCGTTTGACCTTTTGCTTGGGAGGGTCGAGTGCGGGAGCTTTCACTTTTATTGTAAAGATTTATTAGTTTTCATACTCCACTAGATTAAAGACTTACTGTTCGCTTGGGATGTCGTCTCTGATTTTTGTTGAAATCATGATAATATCGTCATCATCGGTATCCGTAGAATCTACCGCTCTTGCTGCTGTTCTCTTGAAACCGCCTTTGCTTTGCCTTTATTCTTGGGCTTATCGACCTCCTCCACATCACTGACGACCGATGTCGCTGTGTTGCCAAGCGGCGGCCGATGGACGTTTCTTGGGGGCCCTATCCGAAGTACTTGGTCAGGAGCGGCAACCGCCCTTGTGGTAGATCGCAGCCCACGAATAGGCTGACTGGACAGATCTATGCGGTTTGGCAGGGGTCATTTCACCACGCGAATTCACTGTATGGATTATGAATTTGACTCTACAGGTCCGTAGAGTCACTTACCTTTCCGAGCTGTCGGGCGCGCTCGAACGCTGTTCTTGCTCAATCTGCTTCTTCTCTCTTCGTCCTCGAACCTCACAACCGCCTCCCGAACCTGGTCGTATCGTGGCCTGAGGACATCCTTCCCAGTTGGCCCCTTTTCTATGCCTTCCTTGAGAAGTGTGTAGACCTTGAACCAAAGGTCCTGACGGCTCCGGGTTTGGCTTCTCAACAGTATATAGACGGTGTGCTTTTCTCTGTCGAACATATTTATTAATCCTGCTTTCCAACAGTCGCCGCACACTCACTAGTTGCTCGAAAAGAGGCTTCACTCCACTTATAGTCTTCTTGGTTAACGGTAATTATGCGGAGTTTTTCGTGGATTTCCAATATGAGCGCGGAAGACATAGTAATAGAAAATTAAGGAGGAAATAAGATGATTAGAATGAACAGATGACTATGGTGTGTGTTTAAAGATAGTTGAATTTGCGCCGCGAGAAGTCAGCGCAATAAAGTCATGTGACCGGGTCGGCCGGAATGTAAAGTCAAATTAAATACCGATCGACAATGATATAATGTCATTTGATCCTTTGTACATAACACTAACATATCATGCAGAATGGTGAGACAACGACTTTGCTCATTTCGACCAAAATACCTGGCTTGACTGCGGCCATGATATTAGAGAGAGCTCTTGAGAAACTTCGCTGGGAAGAACATTTCAAAGTACCAATATCGACTGTCACAATCTCAAGTGACCCCAACAAAAATTCGGAGACAAAAATTCCTGGAGTACCAGTTATATTTCGTGGTGAGTCATAACATTATTTCAGACTATTAACACATGTTTATACCATAGAAGGGGTGGACATAGAAAACACTGATAACACAAACTTTGGACGAACATCCATTAAATTTCACTTCCAAGACCAACCAGAAATCGAGATGATGGAGGCAAGAGGAGAGGCGGAGATGGACTTGGTCAATCCAGAAGTGTTTCAACATTGTTATCAACCTGGTAATAGCATAGACATGTGGGAGGTTACATGTGGACCTCACAGCAAGAAATACCCATGGCGTCGGGATAATGTTCGTACAACTTGGAGGGTGCCTCGGACACTGTCGATAATCATGAAAAGTTTTTGTTCGGTCGCCGCATGCTGACATTGCTGCCGCGGCTCAGGATGCCCTCAAGCGAAGTGTGACAGTGAAACATTTAATCCTATCAGTGGAAACCAGCACCGGCATGATCACAGGTTAGCACTGTTGGTAACCAAAACAACATATAAGTAAACACTTTAGAAAGGCAGCCAAGCGGTCAGACATTGGCAGCGTTGCCTCCGCCACCTACCAGTAATCCCCGCTGGCCACCCCCCTCGCAAATTGTCAACACGGCCACCGCCATCTAATAATGCTGGAAGCCGCCCACCACTAGCTCACATCCGAAAGCGCACCACAAGCTCATGCATGCCAAAGTGTAAGGCAACGAGTCAGTCGGACATCGTTAACGCGGCCCCACCACCTGTATAAGCCTTATCATCCCAGCCACTACTCTATGTCTGAGTCGAGCCATCGCAAAAACAATTTGAAAATCCAAGTGACAATCTGAACCGGCATCCGCACCATGTAAAGCGAATCCACCGGGGCGGGCATTGCAACTACAGAACCCTCTCATCGCATACGAAGCAAGAAAAATACATCCAATAATGTAGCATGCAATCCTGTTGGTAGTGAAGAGGTTTGCTCCAGGGTCATCGTCCAGTGAAGATGATTCAATATCATCCTCAAGCGTACGAAAAAGCGTAGGCGTTTGTCCACGTGCCCAGTCCTCAAAACGTTTGAAGGAGGATCAAATTGTTGGGGTTTTATCGGACAGTGTGGATGCGGCCTCCGACTGCAATTCAATAATTGAAATGGAGAATGCATAACAAAGATCGGCATCAACTGTCTTCTGCCGCGAAACACCTATGGAAATTCAAGGAATATGCTCTGATAGCAATAAAGGCAAAAGTGTATATTAGATATAGTTTTTAATATAATGAGAAGAGTTATAGTTGAATGCCAGAGGCTGAATACTTTGGTTGTTAATACAATCTATAATTACGTATTTGAACATTGTTAATTGAAGTAATGAAAAGCACAATAGACAGTTTGGCCGCCTGATAAGGTAATTTCTTTGTATTCCTTGTTTGACCCGGAAGCGGCCTCCGCCTGAACATAAACGTAAGGTACTGGCCTTCCCCCAGGCGACAGGTGCTATAGGGTAGCTTTTATTGAACCTATAACTCATACCACCACAATCGCCGTGCCGTTTTATTTGAATCGTTACTCCTTCATGTCTGTTTCTTGAATTATGGAATCAACGTATTTGCAAGATGTTGGATAGACAAATATTGGCTGTAGGGCATGAATAGATGCCCACATCAGTAGATTCGTCTAAAAATACTGTTTCTAAAACATGTATTTCCGTAGATTTCCAGGGTTTGGGAGATTGTTAAATTACAGAATATGGCCCCGTGGTGATTTCGGGTGTTCTACAAAAGATAT
>JAJIRX010000645.1:0-29174 GCA_023853785.1 Psilocybe azurescens
ATTAGGGTTTGGCGGTGGGGTGTCCGACAACTCTCGTCAGACTCCGGTTCAATTAGAAATTTCTTTTTATCTTTGACCCTATCCGACTTCTTAATTCTTGTCGCCGCAGCTGAAGGTTTAGAATTCTCCGCGTCCGTCGAACTTCAGTTTCAAGAGCCCTTTCCCGAGCTTTCTTGTATTCCAAGAAGGCCTCGACACGGAGATCCACCGCATATTTCCATGGACGGAGGATTACGGTAGGGGACTGAGGGGGAGACATATCCTTCCTTGGCAGCCGCTTTCAGGTCGACCGGGAGGAAAACATGATTGGGCTTATATACTTTGTCATAATAAGCTCTTGCATAATCCCAACGATCCTGTTCTGCTTGGATGTTGACCACCGGTCTTTTTCGATGGCACGTTGTTGGCAATTGGAGCAAGATCTGGAAGTGAAGACTCCTGCACAAAGAAGGAACCGCTTCGCAGGCTTTAGGCCCGCCGGTGACTTCATGGAGGCCGCACCCAATGTAACAGAATCGGATTGCTGAGAGTCGGCCGTGGCTGCATCCGTAGCAATCACACTGTAAGGGCTTTCATCACTAACGTGAGGTTGCAAATTTTCGGTGTCCAGGGTGGATTCTGAAGGGAGAGGTGTGCACTTGAGACCAAAAATAGTTGGCAATTCCAGAGCGGCCGCTGAAGACATGTGTGTCCTGGAGAGGGTACCCACACTTTCACTTGTTCCTACACTGGATGGCAACACAGTGGCAATTTCTGTATCGGTGGCAGGCTCAACTTGTACGCCACATAATTTGTAGGAGCAACTTCCAGGTACACGGCAAGAGCTTTATCGCTTGCTGGGGCGGAATAAGAATATGGCGTGATCGCGATGGCTGCAGTGCAAGCAGTTCCCTGAACAGTACCGGCCTCCGTATCAGTTGCTGGGGATGCAATGGTCGGAACCCGGGCAGCTGCTTGCACAGTACTTTGTGTTGGGATGGTCGCCGACGTGATGGCTGGGCATTTGCTTTGATTCTTTGAAGAAATAACCTCGCCGGTTGTGTGACTAGCCGAACCTTCCCCAACATCCATTGCTCTTCATAATGATTCTTCGCTGTTGGTAAATTTCGCGAAACTGCACTACCGAAAAGCCAGGGCAGGCAAGGACTTTCTCAATGTTGACATGACGAGAGTGTATAAGACTGCAAACAATTTTTCAGATTTCATTTTCACAAAGGACATTCACGAACATACGTAGACAATTTCATTAAACCGACAATAGGGCCGGCTGTGACAGAAACCAAGTCCCTACCAGGGTCCACCATGTTGTCAGGATGAGGTATATGGACCTTGGAAAAGTTTATGCCCTCCATATCTTCATGGTGCGCAGTAATTGAGCATTTCATTGGATTGACAGGTTCGGGAATGGGATATCTTTGAGTTTGATGTATTGAGGTTGCCAGAGTCCATAATAATAAACAGAGCCTTTGATTTAGTAGGAGTAGGTAGAGAATTAACGTTATCAGGATGTAGGATGATCGACCAGAAGAAAAAAAAAGTTCCCAGTGGAAGGTGACCACAAATAAAGACAATTATTTTGATATCCCTTGGTTATCCCTTCCAGATTATTGATCTCTTGGCATCCGGGCTCTGGAAAGAAGCATTGTAGATAGTTTTATACCAAAACAGAGGCCGTGTGAAATCACTGGGCACTTATTTTGTTGATGACGGCCGCCAGAGTCATGAATCTCATTCCGAGTGTGATGTCAGTTTGTACGTCCATGCCAGGCTTTTTACACAAAGCTGCACAAGAATCATTTTTTGCAACGGCTTTCCCATTAACCCCCATGAAAATTTCGGCCGTGCCAATTATCCCACTTGTGTAGTGAGCGCAACTGCCCACCAGTCAAAGACCAGTGCAAAGGCGGCCGCCGGTTATATTTACAAAAAGTATGTGGCCACCTGCCTTCAACCTGCCTCTTTCTTTTGTCTAAGAAGCTGAATCATACTGTTTTCATGAACGTAGTGACCAAAACTGCATTGTAATTCTGTATACAATAATAATTTTAACGTGGGTGCCAAATGAACAACAGACTACTATGGGCCCCGACATAGTAAATGCAAACAAAAACTAAAAGTAAAAGTTCCAAAAAAAGACAGGCGATGTCCGACTAGGAAGCCCAGCACGGCGGAACGACAAGACAAAATATATAACAAATATGTCGCCGAGAGGGTGCAAAAAAGTACACACCATTCCTACATTTTTGTTTCTTCGATGGGCTACGACCAGCAACAGTCGCGGTTGCCTTGTGTTTCAAAGTGGCCCCCGCTCCATCTTCGTTGGTAATCCCATCCGTGCTGTCAGGCCTGCGTAGAAGACGCTTACGGGAAGCGATATAACTTTCATGGACTGCGGGCATCTCCTCATCATGACCGCTGGAGCCGTCGTTGTCTGATCCGCGGGTGCCGTTGTCGATGCCGCTCGACTCCCTTCAGATGTGTTCCCATGCGGTTGCTGAAGGACGTCCTCAACGTCGGTCGCACCTTGCACATCGTCGACCAACCTATCGTTGTTGTTTTTTGGGCAGATGCAAGCCGGTTGACAGTTTCCTTCAACTTCTGAAATTCCGACATGAGGTGCTTGCTGTCGTCCCTGACCACTCGAAGGCTAGAGACAATGTTCATAAGGATTCCTCCAAAATCCTCGGGCATTGCCCACTTCCTCTCCATATCTTCCAAGGATCCGCCTTGCTGCACGAGCATTGGGATTGAACACCTCCCCTGACAGATCATCTGCCATCTCGTAGTTGATTGTCGTCCCAAAACCTAGAATGGGGGACTTCGCCACTGCTAACGGGCACTTCTTCTTTTAGCGTTGCACTCCATACAAGCATGGGGCGCCATTGTCCTTGTCGACCATGACTAGGCATGGTATTTGTGCTCTAATGCACGACCTACAGGCAACCTCTCCTTCGGTCCACTCCCCTGAGCTTTGATGACCTGGCCGAGGCTGCTTTGATGACGCGAGTGGCCCCCGCTTACGTCCCCCCTCGACTACGGATGTCGACGGAGCCGGTCGACGAGCACTGGAATTAGATGCCTCCATTCTTTGGATAGCCGGACGGGTCCGACGAGTGGTGGTGGGAGGAGCGGCCGCCGCGGATGTCGACGCAATGGGTGGCTCTTGAGCCGGTCGACAAGCATTGGAGAGCTTCGAGACGGGCGCCGGCCTCTTCTTCGATGGGACTTGACGTGTACGCTTGCGAATGTCCTTTTGGTTTGAATCTACAAATATATTAGTTTTTGTACTAGAGGAAACTAAATGCTTACTTTCTACTTCTTCCTCCTCGTCATCACTCTCCATCCTTGATACTTCCCTTCCCTTTACCTTTCTCCATCCTCGATACTTCCTTCCCTTTACCTTTCTTCATTGTCGGACGGTTTCTTCGACTTGTTTAGATTACCCTCCTCCTCATCACTGAGGACAGGATTTCTCGTTACTGTCGCCTTTCTAGGCGGGATCTCCACAACCATGATCTTCGAATGCCTTGAAGGGTTTGATGAGTTGGCGGCCGCTGTTGGGATAACAGCGGTCGCCGGTTCTATCTGCACTTCTTCGGCGGCGGCAGCTTCCTCTATCTGCACTTCATCGGCAGCGGCGACGGCTGCCTCAGCTATAGATCCGGCATGTTGGTCTCCTGTACAGATATAAGATAAGTTTCTGACCACGACGGATAACTTACCACTCAGCACTGCGGGTGCCGCCTTTGAATGATTGCTTTGCTCATCTGCTCGCATCTGTTTGTCTTTCCCCTCTTCTTTCTCGAATGCTAAGACTAAAGCCTGGACTTGCTCATATCTAGGCTTGAGCCTTTCATTGCCGTTCGGCCCCTTGTTGATACCTTGCGTCAGGGTCGTGTAGACATCGAACCAAAGAGCACTGTCCGGCTCCGGGAGTTGCCATGTTCAGAGGTGTGCAGCCGATATGCCCTCCTCTGTAAATAGACCTGTTATCTGGCTTTGACGTAGATACCGTGGTTATATACTCACCAGTTGTTCAAAAAGCTGCTTTAATTCACGCTTGTATTCCTCCAGGTCGATGGTAATTACACAAAGCTTCTTGTGAATTTGATTGATAATTTCCGAAGACATTAAAGCAGATGGAGGAGAAGAAGATGAAGAAGCGGAATATGTGATAACGATTAAAATGAGCGCAGGCGTAGAAGATTGTTCAACTTCGGCGCCGCGAGAAGTAAAACCAGTTACGAACACGAACAATCACATCATGTGACCTGAGCGACATGACTTGTGCCGAGACTCATGTCAATCAAATCATGCGACTGCATCGCCACCTATTTTGTAAACTCGTTGTCTTGGTCTAAATCATAATCTCAAAACACACGTCTTTTCAGTAGCAATTCGTTGTAGATCATTTTTAGCCAAGGCGGCTGCCGGATGAAGTAAGTATATGTTAGTTTGGTGAAGGGACCGAAGGATTATCGATCACTCATGCTTTATGTGACGTCAGTTTAAAAGGCCGTGCCAAGGATCAATTAATTAGCCAAGGCGGCCTCCGGATGAAGTAAGTATATATCAGTTTGGTGAAGCGGGGACCGAAGGATTATCGATCACTCATGCCTTATATGACGTCAGTTTCAAAAAGCCGTGCCAAGGATCATTTATTTTGGAAAATTGCACATAGATCAGGATATCGTTGTTGTACACTGCAATCATCTTTCTCTTTACTCAGCAACAATGGGAATACGTCGTGCCCGAATTATACATCCTGATGACAAGCAAAATAGCGACCCAGAAGAAGAGACATGGCTTCGTCTTGGTAAAAGAAGAAAGAAGTTGGGAAAGAGCAGAGTGCAAAAGGAACGAAGACGTGGGCCTTTGCCCGAATTTGCTCTGCCCGAAGAAATTGCAATCGAAGACTCACCATTCAGCCACGAGGGACTTACTGACGAGCAGTTGATGAGCAATCTCAAAGCTCTGCCTGATGTACGCTCCGGCGGAATATCTCAAAACGACTATCTTCGCAGTGGTTACCTCGACGCAAATCTTATCTGCAGACATTGTTAGAAATGGAAGCCCCGGCTCACATTGGCGAATGTCAAAGGTGTGGAAGTTCGCCTGGAATATGGCGATGTCGCAATTGTATCGGAGGCCGGATGACATGCACTCAGTGCTGTGCAGAGGCCCATAATCTCTGCCTTATCATAGCGTCGACAAATGGAATGGACATTTCTTTCAAGTTGGAGCCCTATGGGAAACAGGACTACAGCTCTATCTTGGACATGGCGGCATCCGGTGTCCGTCAACACAGGATGGGGAACATCATTTGTCCGATCAGCGGCCACCGCCTGTCTCTGAGGAAGATGAATGGGGTGATGCAGAAGAGGAGGCGGGGGCCGAACCACCTGAAGGACAAGAGCCAATGTTTGAAATACCGGTTCCTGGGACACATCCAAACTCACTTCCCCTTCCACCACGCTATGATACCTACAATAATCCATTCGTGACGATTGTCGATATCAGTGGGATTCACCATCTGCCTGTGGTTCACTGCTCTTGTCATGGACCAACCGCACTTCAAGATCTCAATTATCTCAAACTCGGCTTATTTCCGCAAGTTTTAAAACCATCCGAACTGTTTTTACTCTTCAGGTCTTAACAGACTTCCGTCTATCGAATTTAGAATGCAAAACATCAGGATACCAATATTACCAAAAGCTTGACGCCTAACATGCCCTGCATTCCCGAAGGTCGTTATAAATCGGTATCGAGAGCTAAGAAGGGTCAGTCGTCAATTCAGAAATCTCAAACTATGGAAAATCTATGGGCGTGGTCATGATGCTGAATGTCCAGAAGACAAATCGGCGGCGATGGTCAGTGACGAGAACTCAGCCGTTATACCCGTCACAACCCAGCACGGTGCTGCAATCGCGGATGCCGTCTCTGCATCCATTCCAGGAGTGTCGAGTGCCGCCCTACGGCCACCGACCGCACCTATAACTGCGCTAAATTTGCACCGGATAACTACGAAGCGTCAGACCTATCAAAGCTTGGTTTGTTTTGTCCTGCTTGTCCCCAACCCGGCATAAATCTCCCAGGCAATTGGAGAGAAGATCCAGACAAGGACCTATATATCCGTAGTTTGGTTGGGGATGGCAATTTCAAAGCTTACCACTTGAAACAAAAGAATGATTGGGACGATGTTAACCTTGCTAATGGCGAAGCATATATGGCGGACCCCGTTCCCTATCAGGAACATCTAGCTGAAGCAAGCAAGAACGACAAATTATACTCAAGGGTGTGTGAAACCAAAACAACATGAATACAGCTTAACAAATCTCCTTCCCCTGGAATCTAGAAAACAACATGCAATAATCATAACGCAAATAAAGAAAGCGACAAAGCGGCTCCCGGTAAGCGCTGTCGAGGCATTGGAGCATGGGCTTGTGCGAGGCATGGATGCTTTAGTCTCGGAAGCGTCGTTGACTTCATGAAGGGCGAAAAGCAGATGTCTATGGATTATGCACTCAGCCAGGCAATCAAGCATAGTCATATGCATGGCATAACTTGTCTTCTCTGCATATACGACATTATGTGCCAATACTATGTCAACCTATTCGAGCGATTCAACAAATCAAGCAAGTTGGATCTTCCGGAGGCCGTAACACTTATTGGCGCTATTGGACTGTTTCACGTCCACGGCCACAAGGAAGAATGTCTTTATAGATGGGCGACGACATACATTCCTGGAGTGGGCATAATCGATGGTGAAATTCTGGAAACACTTTGGGCGACATTGAATGAAATTTCTCGAAGCACAGTAAGTGCCACTGCGTCTCACCGGATTGAGATTTTAGACGATCATATGGGAGATAACAACTGGAAAAAGTTATCAACATGGGTGTGTGTGTTCATTTGAAGACCAATTTGTGCACTGATAAAAGGCAGCTGAAACAATTACAAAGAAATATAATCGCGCATTACTACAGCAAGCAAAAAGCCAGGAGTACTTTGATGGCCTCACAGAGTCGGCCCCCGCTTCTGAGATACCTAAGTGGATAGAGCAAATTCAGAAAGCAGAAAATCAACGACAAGATGATGTAAAAGCCATGGATGTTATGAAAAACAAGATTGCGAAGGGTAGGCATTGTCGCGGTCACCACCCTTGTATCAATTGACAGCTTTGTAGCTCCAAGTCGGCGAGAGATTGAATTGTCCATTTCATTATCAGAGCTAACTACCGGAGGCCGCACGGGTCAAGCAGCATGGATTTCAATGGGACTGAAATTGGAGGAAGCTATGTAAGTGGATGATAGCATTGTGTATTACCATTTGATCCTCATTTTGTAAGGTATAATCTGCGAGCACACGTTAGAAAGCTCTCGCGGTCGACCACTGCCCAGAAGTTGGATACGGTGAATAAGCGGCGCGCCGTGCTACGACAAATTGAAAGTTTCAGCACCTCTGCAAACGATTTTCTTGGAGCTCACATTGTTGATGCTCTCGATGATCCTCAGTACCAAGTGCTTGACGATGACCTATCTGGAGAAGAGGGCCCTGAACGGGAGGTTGATACTCCAGGTATCTCAAGATCTGACCCTGAGCGGCAAGTCCTCCCGTTCCCATCACGATTTACGGGTGCCGGTTTTGGTAATTTGGAACCAGAAGACAAACGAAATATTGCAGGTCTCTGTAAAACAGAGCTTGATATTCGTCAGCGGACAAGCTGAAGATATCCTGGACCAGGTCAGAACATCGGTAATCCAACTTTCTTATCATTATGCGAAGAATGTTAGGGGCCGCAACAGTGTTTCAAAAATACCAGGGCGTGGGATGGAGTCAAGCTTCTAAACCGGACAATAAGCCAACATCGAGCAATGTACAACCACAACAGGTCGGTTATGAGGACGTTGGTATCATTGCAGGACCTAGAAAAGCATGACAAGCAGTACCCCTTCCTTGAACGCAATCATTGTAGGGTAAGTGAACGTGTTGTTGATCCAAATGCTCCCGGACAGAGCTCCGACACAATGGCATGGTTTTGGAGCGGCGGCCGACGCAGCACAAGTATGGGGAAGCGACGGCTGGCGCGGATGCCGCTTACCACAATGAATGTACGACAGTCCTTTATACCTTCTTACTGATCCAATTTTTACATTGATGAAGTTTATAGGGTCAACTGGCTCAGTGCAAGAGCACAAAAATCGATGGACCGAAGAATTGAATCTGACAAGGCGTGAAATGGGTTGGACAGTTAGATTTTATATGCATATGGCGGGAAGATGGCAAGTGAGAAGAGATAAAGAAGAAATTCAGTCAGCTGGACACCGTGCCTACGCAGAGGAACAAATTGCAATGTGGACAGAGCTGGCGAGAGTCTCTGAGGTTAGGTTCAAGAAGGCTAACATCAACTATCACAACATAGATACCGCAGATTGAATGCGTTAAAATAATTTCAATTTCATTTAGTCTTTTGGGAGACACTGTATTATTACTGATTCCCAGCACTGTCAAGACAAGCACTATATTTGTGTGCAAATGGTATAGTACAAATAAAGGGGCCTAACAATTTATAAACTACTACGGGCCCCGGCGTAGACAAAATACAAGGTGCTGATATAATAAACCACGGAAAAAAAGACGAAAACATGGCAGAGCGGAATGACGACGAATAACATAGCATGTATAGTGGCCGCTGCCAGGTTGCAATACAAAACAGATGACAAAAAAAGAAACACGAAACCTAGCAGAGCTGAATGGCGACGAATAATACAGCATGGGAGTGGCCGCCGCCAGGTCGCAACAAGAAAAGAGCAAGTGATATTCCTACAATTTATGTTTTTTCGAGGGAGATTCGCGAGACCCACTTGGGGTGGCCTTGCGTTTTAGGTCGGATGGGCCCACACGATCTCCAGGAGCCTGAGACTTACTTCCTGCCCTATGTGTTTCATTGCTTTCATCCAGGGATTTGGAGGCGCTGTCCGCCCGGGTAGCACCCTCAATGTTGCTGTCGCCGTCGCCCGGCTTGTCGATGGTCGCCGCTGCTCGCGCCTGCCTGGTCACCGTGGCTCGCTCTTTCACGGTTGCCGTTGCCAGTTTGTAGGCGGTTGCCGTTGTTTGCTCCTTCGTGGTCGCCTGCACTTGCTCGTTCGTTGTCGCTGACGTTCGCTGGTCCACGGTCCTTTCCTCTCAGCCCTTCATGGTTGCCGTCACTCGCACTTCCGCTGTTGCCATCATTGGCGCCGCCGTCGCTGGCGTGTGTTCGCCGCTGGGTCTATCACCACGGGCGCCGTCATCGTCCTGTTCGTCATCTACAATCTCGGCGCTGCCGTCGCGCGTCGTTCACCGCCGGTATTATCGCCACGGGCGTCGTCGTCATCCTGATCGTCATCTCCAATCTCGACATCGCCACCAACATCCCTTGTTTGTTCGTCTTCAAAATATTCTTCCTCTGACGATGGAGGGAGAGACATACGAAGCAGCGTCGCGGGTCGTTCGGGGGGGCGGAGGGAAGGCGTGGTATGTATTCAGGCGTGGCCATAGGTAATGATACAGCTGGTGACGGAGGGGTTGCCTCACGCCCGGGCGCTTTGTTGGGCTGGCAGACTTGCGGCGATGTCTAGGTGTTGAAACGGCAGCCGCCCGGTGCGTAGATATCAAAAGTTGGTTGAGAAGCGGGAACAGAGGACGGGGCGGGGACCGATGACGGGCGGGGACCGATGGCGGGGCAGGGACAGAAGACGTGAAGACGGGACAGTAGGCCGAGAAGCGGGGAGTGCCTGTGCGATTGCCTCTTTGACGACGAGAGCCATATCTGCTGGAAGACGCTGCTGTAGAAACATTGTTTGAGAGTCGGCTTGAGCTTTGAGAATCCTGATCTCTGAGCGTAAGTGCGCGTTCTCGTCCTTCAGTACACGCATTCCAATAACGAGGTTGATGAGGACACCCGCTAGATCTTCCGGCTGTGCATACTGCCGTTCAAGATCTTCGAGGTCCCGCCTACCTACAGGAACATCCGGGTCAAGCTCTTTCCCAGCAAAAACTTCTTCCATCTCCATGTTGACGATGGTCCCGTACCCAAGATGAGGCACTGAGGTTGCTGCCAACGGACACTTCTTCTTCTTCTGGTTGCACTCAAAGCATGCATGGCCCACGTTGTCCTTATCAGGCATGATGCGACACGTCTTGTCTGCTCGAATGCACGACCTGCAAACAACTTCCCCTTCCGTCCAACTTCTCTTTGCCAATTTCGCGGCCTTTGGAGTTGGTTCTGACGCCATGGCGGCCGGACGGGAGGTGTTCTTTAAGAGCGGCTGTGACGCTGGCGGCCGCCTACACGGGATGTCGTCGCCTGGGGCACCGTTTGACCTTTTGCTTGGGAGGGTCGAGTGCGGGAGCTTTCACTTTTTATTGTAAAGATTTATTAGTTTTTCATACTCCACTAGATTAAAGACTTACTGTTCGCTTGGGATGTCGTCTCTGATTTTTTCGTTGAAATCATGATAATATCGTCATCATCGGTATCCGTAGAATCTACCGCTCTTGCTGCTGTTCTCTTGAAACCGCCTTTGCTTTGCCTTTATTCTTGGGCTTATCGACCTCCTCCACATCACTGACGACTGATGTCGCTGTGTTGCCAGAAGCGGCGGCCGATGGACGTTTCTTGGGGGCCCTATCCGAAGTACTTGGTCAGGAGCGGCAACCGCCCTTGTGGTAGATCGCAGCCCACGAATAGGCTGACTGGACAGATCTATGCGCACGGATTTGGCAGGGGTCATTTCACCACGCGAATTCACTGTATGGATTATGAATTTGACTCTACAGGTCCGTAGAGTCACTTACCTTCTCCGAGCTGTCGGAGCCGCTTTCGAACGCTGTTCTTGCTCAATCTGCTTCTTTCTTCTCTCTTCGTCCTCGAACCTCACAACCGCCTCCCGAACCTGGTCGTATCGTGGCCTGAGGACATCCTTCCCAGTTGGCCCCTTTTCTATGCCTTCCTTGAGAAGTGTGTAGACCTTGAACCAAAAGGTCCTGACGCTGGCTCCGGGGAGTTCGGCTTCTCAACAGTATATAGACGGTGTGCTTTTCTCTGTCGAACATATTTATTAATCCTGCTTTCCAACAGTCGCCGCACACTCACTAGTTGCTCGAAAAGAGGCTTCACTCCACGCTTATAGTCTTCTTGGTTAACGGTAATTATGCGGAGTTTTTCGTGGATTTCCAATATGAGCGCGGAAGACATAGTAATAGAAAATTAAGGAGGAAATAAGATGATTAGAATGAACAGATGACTATGGTGTGTGTTTAAAGATAGTTGAATTTCGGCGCCGCGAGAAGTTCAACGCGCAATAAAGTCATGTGACCGGGTCGGCCGGAATGTAAAGTCAAATTAAATACCGATCGACAATGATATAATGTCATTTGATCCTTTGTACATAACACTAACATATCATGCAGAATGGCGAGACAACGACTTTGCTCATTTCGACCAAAATACCTGGCTTGACTGCGGCCATGATATTAGAGAGAGCTCTTGAGAAACTTCGCTGGGAAGAACATTTCAAAGTACCAATATCGACTGTCACAATCTCAAGTGACCCCAACAAAAATTCGGAGACAAAAATTCCTGGAGTACCAGTTATATTTCGTGGTGAGTCATAACATTATTTCAGACTATTAACACATGTTTATACCATAGAAGGGGTGGACATAGAAAACACTGATAACACAAACTTTGGACGAACATCCGTTAAATTTCACTTCCAAAGACCAACCGAAATCGAGATGATGGAGGCAAGAGGAGGCGAAGCGGAGATGGACTTGGTCAATCCACAAGAAGTGTTTCAACATTGTTATCAACCTGGTAATAGCATAGACATGTGGGAGGTTACATGTGGACCTCACAGCAAGAAATACCATGGCGTCGGGATATTGTTCGTACAACTTCGGAGGGTGCCTCGGACACTGTCGATAATCATGAAAAGTTTTTGTTCGGTCGCCGCATGCTGACATTGCTGCCGCACGGCCTCCGGACAATGAGATGCCCCTCAAGCGGTCGCCGACAGTCGAAACATTTAATCCTATCAGTGGAAACCAGCCACGGCATGATCACAGGTTAGCACTGTTGGTATAACCAAAACAACATATAAGTAAACACTTTAGAAAGGCAGCCAAGCGGTCAGACATTGGCAGCGTTGCCTCCGCCACCTACCAGTAATCCCCGCTGGCCACCCCCGGCTCGCAAATTGTCAACACGGCCACCGCCATCTAATAATGCTGGAAGCCGCCCACCACTAGCTCACACATCCGAAAGCGCACCACAAGCTCATGCATGCCAAAGTGTAAGGCAACGAGTCAGTCGGACATCGTTAACGCGGCCCCCACCACCTAGTATGAAGCCTTATCATCCCAGCCACTACTCTATGTCTGAGTCGAGCCATCGCACAAAACAATTTGAAAATCCAAGTGACAATCTGAACCGGCATCCGCACCATGTAAAAGCGAATCCACCGGGGGGCGGGCATTGCAACTACAGAACCCTCTCATCGCATACGAAGCAAGAAAAATACATCCAATAATGTAGCATGCAATCCTGTTGGTAGTGAAGAGGAGTTTGCTCCAGGGTCATCGTCCAGTGAAGATGATTCAATATCATCCTCCAAGCGTCACGAAAAAGCGTGAGGGCGTTTGTCCACGCGTGCCCAGTCCTCAAAACGTTTGAAGGAGGATCAAATTGTTGGGGTTTTATCGGACAGTGTGGATGCGGCCTCCGACTGCAATTCAATAATTGAAATGGAGAATGCATAACAAAGATCGGCATCAACTGTCTTCTGCACGCGAAACACCTATGGAAATTCAAGGAATATGCTCTGATAGCAATAAAGGCAAAAGTGTATATTAGATATAGTTTTTAATATAATGAGAAGAGTTATAGTTGAATGCCAGAGGCTGAATACTTTGGTTGTTAATACAATCTATAATTACGTATTTGAACATTGTTAATTGAAGTAATGAAAGAGCACAATAGACAGTTTCGGCCGCCTGATAAGGTAATTTCTTTGTATTCCTTGTTTGACCGACCGAAGCGGCCTCCGCCTGAACATAAAACGTAAGGTACTGGCCTTCCCCCCGGGCGACAGGTGCTATAGGGTAGCTTTTATTGAACCTATAACTCATACCCTTACAATCGCCGTGCCGTTTTATTTGAATCGTTACTCCTTCATGTCTGTTTCTTCGAATTATGGAATCAACGTATTTGCAAGATGTTGGATAGACAAATATTGGCTGTAAGGCATGAATAGATGCCCACATCAGTAGATTCGTCTAAAAATACTGTTTCTAAAACATGTATTTCCGTAGATTTCCAGGGTTTGGGGAGATTGTTAAATTACAGAATATGGCGCCCGTGGTGATTTCGGGTGTTCTACAAAAGATATAACTGACATTGCGATAGCAAATACAGCTCGTTTGGTTCCAAATTTTTGGCATTATAGTCAGGAAGCGTCTAATAGATAACCTTGACAAAAATTTTGACATGAAAGAGCTGGTTTGAAAAAGGACCCTTGAAAGTCACCAGATTGTGGTCGTAGGAACATTGTAAATCTTGGTTGACCTCCGGCCAAAAATGGTTTTCAACACTAGCCTAAAAAACTCTTTCAACTTTAGTATACAAAAGAACAGGTCATTCTTTTGATATCCTGCTAATTTTACCGTCATTGAGTATGCACCACAGCCATAATATGAACTTCATGAATCTCAACTTGAACGCCCGTTATGGACGCCCGTGGTGATTTCGGGTGTACTAGAAAGCACATTAACCCTTGTCTAAAAAACAATTTTACTTTGGGTATATAAAAGAGTAGGTCATTCTATCGATTTACTGCTGTTTTTACCGTCATTCAGAGCCCACCATAGCTGTTATATGAACTTCATGAATCTCGACTTTAGTGCTGGCTATTGTCGGACAATGCCGATGTAGGCAATGCGTGGAATGTTATAAGTTACTGTGTTAGTTATCCTCTACAGTCATATGCCACCCCAGGTCGTACACGGCCTGGATGTTTCTCATTCAAGAAAACTTAAGCAAAAACGGGAGTACTATCGCAGGTATTTGCTTCTATCATTGCACAGTGTTGAATAATCAATGAAAATTTTCAGAAACATTGACAATGAGAGGGCTAAAGCTCGCAAACGAGCTAAAAAGTTAAACTTCAGCCGATGCAATGACAACGAACGGTCTAACAATATGATAGGCATAAAGAATTTCCTCCAGAAATAACTGCCATACACCGGGAGAAACATTGTCAGGCTCAGGGCCGCTATCGAGACAAGAACAAGGAAACCCTACGAATCAAAGCTTGGAAATATAGGTGTGTACATATCACTGTGTGGCATGTTGATTGCCGACAATGACAGAACCCAGACAGAGAAAGAAAGAAGAGTTGGAGAAGGCACAAGCAGAGGCAGAATATCAAATGTTCATGGAAGAATATAAGGATGATAACTGAAGTACTTAAATGCCATCGGCTGCCGCATAGTAAGTAAAATATTGAGGCCACGGCGCCCGGGAGACACCGGTGATTAAGATATAAGTACACCAGAAGGCAAGTATAAGTGCATGAGGGAATCATTCGGCTGCCGCAGGATAAGTAAAATATTGAGGCCATGGTGCCTGGGAGACACTAGAAGTCAAGATACAATAAAGGAAAGGGAAAATGTGATACCTTAACAATTTGTGCACAGAAATAGGCCAGTATAATTGCATAAGGGAATCATTCGGCTGCCGCAGAATAAGTAAAATATTGAGACCATGTTGCCCGGGAGACACTAGAAGTTGAGATACAATAAAGGAGAAGGAAAAAGTGATGCCTTAAGGATTCGTGCACAGACGCAGGCCTATTACAAGGGTCTTTATCAGGGCCATGAAAATAGATACTCAATCGTGAGGGCGTGTTGGCACGCCTGACGGTTGACAGCACCTGCTACAGACTAATTCGCAAATAGACTACAGGAGCGGCTACCGACGGTGCAGCTATTTCATTATAATTTTTTCAATCATATCTACAGCATTGGATATAATTGGACGAAAATATTTTCAGAGTCACTGTGGGCCATTTTCAATTTCACCATCATCCTACCACAATGCCAGAGGGACCGGATGGACAACCGGTGCAGATAGAGGTGGGGCATTCCACAACTGCAATAGATCCTCAGCATGATCCAAGGATGCCCTGTGCAGCACCTGGACTGTCAATCTGGAAGAATGAAGAATCAGCTATCCTTCGCGCAAATGTTGCCGGCTATCGAGCAGCACCTCGTAAAGAGAAGTCACGATGGGTGGCAAAGAATGTTGTTCCTTTAATAAAGGCGGTGTTCGGTGAAACCTACAAAAAAAAATACACGGAGAAGGATTCAACGCTTCTTAAGCAGTGGGACAAGAAGAAATTAGTGAGTAGGTGCTGAGATAGGTTCATAAAAGTCGTACTAACATTGTTCAGCAAATTTATACCTGGTTCAGGAACAATGCGGCGACTGAAAGAACAATGCGAATTCCAGGATTTAATATCAAAACTAGTTATGGCTCACTAATATCGTCCGTTAAAAAAGACGAAATTGAGATAGAGGCAAAAAGGCTGGCGCAGGAGCATATGGAAGAACAAGCGGCGGCCGGCATCGAGCCTATGTCTCAATCGGAAGCCGGTAGTAGCAAAAATTGGATTCGATTTTATTCTGCCGCCAAATCAATTGTCAGAAAAAGAATGAACAAGGAAGAAAAGGAAGAGCTAATAACGAAGCTGGAAGAATGGGAAAAAGGAGGCATCCCCCGAGATGTTCAAGCACAGTCAGTATAGTTGCCATTCTGATCAGCCATTGTCTATTGTTCTAATCCTTCCCCCATCGATCAGGAATGCATATAAATATGGGAGCAAGATCATACGGGCAATGGACAAGGCACGGTTTAATTCTATGAGAATGAGAACAGTGGCATTTGAATGTCATTATGATAAAGATGGGAACATGCGCTTTTCAACGTTCGTCCTGCAACTGACTTGCTTTCCGAGTACAATAACAAGACAAGATTTACAGATATGACACACTGCGTCTAAATAACGATCCATCAGGAATGTTATCATTTGACATTGATGAGCCAGAGGCATACAGCTTGGCAATGGAGGGTTTTGTTCGGTGGTCCAAGAAGATTGCACGACTTGAAAATCCTAATCGGGGTCCGGATGCGGAGCCTGAAGTGATCAAAACAAGAACATTTACGGTCGCCGATCTCACATATACGGCCGCCAAAATGCCACAGATTCCGCCACCTATATTGAACAAAAACGGAACCGAAACCCATGTTATTCAGAGAGATATAGTAAGAACATTGTGGAATAAGCATCTTGGTATGTCAAAAAACGGCACTGCCTTGACAATTGCTCACAATTTTTAGAGCTTGGTAAAGGGCCAAAAGGCAGAGTCCCCTACAAGCTCATGGTACAAAATGGTTGGAAGTTATACATTGATAAAAATACTTTCCGCTGGGAATAGTCTTGCAGGAGCCCGGAAAGTATAGCGCAGAAGAAGTACAGAAAATACTCTATCTGTGGAGGAGGCGTCAGGACAAGTTTGTTATACCCTTCAAATTTACAGCGTTTCCAGGAAAGGGCCACATAACGGCAGCCGCCTATCCTGCTGGACTTTTCGATGGATATTCCGAACCGGCCACCGACGATCCTGACAATGTCACACCACCCTTCTCAAGTTTGATTCCCATGGAGCCTGCCAGTGAATCAGACGAAGAAGGATACGTCCACAAGGTTAGGGAGAGATCTCCATCGTGTGAAATGTCTGAAGTAGAGGGCACCGACGGTCATCTCATACAACAAAACCAAAACAATGTTGGCGGCCACCTCACAGACTCTATTGGTCATAATCAACCAGCACAAACCAGTGTTGTGCAATCGTCCACTGTGCAATCGTATGTCCACCAGGTTAGGGAGCGATCTCCATCGTCCGAATCGTCTGAAGTAGAGGGCGCTGACGATCATCTCATACAACAAAACCAAAACAATGTTGGCGGCCACCTCACAGACCCTGTTTGTTATGATCAACCAACACAAACCACTGTTGTGCAATCTTCCACTATGCAATTGGAAAGCGACTTCCAACAAGAAACTAATCAAGCAGTCGGTCGCCGAAGTCATCGCTTGTCTCAAATCGCTCATGAAGATGGAATCCTGCAAGAATCACGAATACAGTCACCGCCATCAATTCAACAATTGGATAAGCATCTTCATCCTTCTACCTCTTCAACCAGCAAAGAAAAAGTTTCAAAAACTTAGGGACCACAGTAAGAAGGTCTAGCCGAATTGCTATTCCTGTAGCCGCGGCCGCTGTGAACAAGTCGAAAACGACGTCGGGGCCGTCAAAGGCCAAAGTAAAGTCGTCAATAAGCACAGCTATTAATAAAGGCAGAACCGCATCTGGAAAGGCGAGGGCGTAAATAGTAATCTCTTCCCTTCCCTTCAATTTCCATGAAGTAGCAGTACCATTAGTCCGTACCTAAATAGCAATAAATAAATTGATATAAAAACTATACTCTCTTCTTCTTCGTCTCATGATCCTCATTTCCCTCCAATTCCATTTTGCGTTTCAAAGCCATTGTAGTGGCATACCCCACCTCCTCATATTCCCCATGCCAATCATTGTCTTCTTTCCCCACTGCTCCGGCCTCCGGGGTTGGAGAACAAGGATACGGCACCAGTGTGTTTGGCTCCAGTTCTGTGTAACGGAAGCGTGGTATATAAGTTGCTGGCTCCAAAGTACCTTCTGGAATCCAACTATTGCAGTTTGGTTTTTCAACTGGCTGAGTTGTAAATCCTCCTACGTCATCGGGCGACCGTGCTGGTTGAAGAATCTGTTGAAAACAATTTTGGCTGATCCAGTAGCTCTGTTGTTACTACCGCCCCTGATATGTTACTTGTTGAATCTTGATTTAGTCCAGGCAAAGAGTTTGCAGCGCCTGGTTTGCTGTGGGCCGCAACGACTGCGGCATCTGGATCGATGTTGAATGTGTCGCCCGGCAGCCTTGGTGAGGGGTGTGTTGTCGTCGGCAGTTGGGACGGTAGGAAGTGTCAGTTCTGTAGTACCTGATTGCTTGAGGACATCCTGGTTTGCTGGGGCCTCTGATTCATCGAACTTCCCTCCATAGTTGCCAGATTTTGGGGAGGAGCATCACCTTCGGCCTCCGCTACGGACTCCGCAATGTCGTTTACGATGGGCGCGGTGACCGACTTTGGACTGATGAAACCTGATGACTGGATCATTCTGAACGATGCCCCCTTGTTTATCATTCCCATCCACCCCTTCATCTCTTGCAGATCCTTCTCCAATACTTGTTGTTTGTTTTGAATATCTTGGACGCCCTGCAAGATATCCCCCAGAAGGTCATCCGCGTTGGAGGGCTCGCGATGTTGGCGGACCTTCCGCAAGATCTCGGCAAGAAGGTCCCCCAAGTCGTTACAACCAGGATGTTCTCCCAGTTGTCTGAGCATACCATCACTCAGAGGTGTCTTGAAGTGGAGCCCGATGTTTGCTGTGTTGGCCAAAGGGCATCGTTTTTGCCATTCTTGCAAGCCCAACATGCGTGTCCCTCCCGTGCTGTCTCGTCGGCGAGGACCAAGCACCTTCGACTTGCTTTCAGGCACGAATCGCAAGAAACATCGCCATCAACCCACCCTTTTACATCAGCATTATGGTCAGACTTAAGGGAGGAATCTGGTGGGGCTGAACTGCCAGCCTTAACGGCCTCCCCGGGCGGCCGCTTTTTTGCGTGCTTTCTTTGGAGCGGCCGCCGCTTTATCTTCCTGACCAGGTTTCGCAGGCTTTGGAGTTATCCTGTCAACATTTTTGTAGATTCCTCTGTAATAATTTGTTAAAATATGTAACAAGCAATATGAGATCAACTAACTCTTTATTTTAGGCGTCACCTCGTTCTGGGTTTCGTGGGTTTCGTGGGTTTCCTGGTGTCGCCTTTTTGTCTCACCTCCATCGTCATCGCTGGAAACTATAACCTTGCTTTTTACGTTTCCTACTGAGGCGCTGAAATTGGGCTTGGATGGTGCAGATCTCTTTTTTGCGAATGTTGTCCTCTTCAGCGGTCGCCGTAGCGGATGCCGTTTCAGCATGAGAATTTCCAGTCGATACCTTGTTCTTCGGCTTCTGCGTGCGTTCCCTGACATGTTCCTTTGTCTTCTCCTTCTCCTTCTGGTCCTCTCTTGCTTTAAGCACGGCCTTGTGACGTTCTGCTGCCTCGGCAACTTGGATTGCCATTGGCCTGAGTAACCATCCCCTGCCTTTGTTTGCCCTGCCTCCCATCAGTATATCGTGAACCTCCTTCCACAAAGTTTTGGGTTGGTTAGGAAGGTTTTGGCTTTGAGAGTCCAGAGCCACCTACCATTATAACATTTGAGCTAACGAATACAACGCAAAATTAAAATTTTCGCTCACCAATTCACTGTAGAGTTCCACAAGATTAGCTTTATACTCGATTGGGTCCCGTGCTAATCGAATGATTCGTTTGTCTGCCTGATTGGCGCGAGCAATATGGGAAGTCAGGGCGGTAGACATAATCACGAATGAGGTATTGAAAGCTAATCAAAGATTCAGCGTTTAATTAAGAGAAGACAATTTGATGGAGATGAAGAATTTTGAACTGTCTCAAAATAGCTCAAATCAGGTCACATGCCGTATTGCAACTTTTATTCGAGTCGCGTCTCAGTCATCGACCACCATCATACTCTTAAGTCGGCGAGCTCATTTTTAGTGTAGGCCAATAATAGGAATTACTATCCTGTCATGCCCAGAAAATCTAGAGGTAAGCATATAGATTCTGGGAATTTGTTTTGTATATAACAAGATCTTTGTTGTATATCGATGTTCAAGTTAACACTATAGCGTCCTCTCCAGACCTCAGCATGGAAATTGGATCTGATAGCTCGGGAGTTGACGAGGCTACCCAACGGATTTCCGACGACGACATCATTGAGATTGGTTCGGACACCGACGCTGATGAAGATCGACTTCAACAGGACAATTATAACGACATCGAAATAGGTTCAGACATTGATAGCGTACGCGATACACTCAACAACATTGAAGTCGTATCCGACAGCGAGATTATGCAAGAGGACAGGCCGTTGGACATTGATGCTATTATCGAGATTGGGTCTGATTCGGAAGATGGAGATATTGAAATAGGGTCCGATCGCGATGAAGAGTTAGAAGTTGGGACCGACAGTGAGAGAGTGCGAGGTGGAAGTGCGGCGGCCGGTATGAGTGATGAGGAATTCGAAGTTGGGACCGACAGCGAGAGCGTGCGAGGTGGTGGTGCAGCTGTCAACATGGATGATGAAGAATTGGAGGTTGGGACCGACAGAGAGAAGCGTCGCGAGGTGGAGGTGGGGCTGCCGGTATGGGTGATGAAGAATTGGAGGTTGGGACCGACAGCGAGAGCGTCGCGGGGTGGAGGTGCAGCTGTCGGGATGGGTGATGAAGAGTTAGAAGTTGGGACCGACAGCGAGAGCGTGCGAGGTGGTGGTGCAGCTGTCGACATGGATGATGAAGAATTGGAGGTTGGGACCGACAGCGAGAGCGTGCAAGGTGGAGGTGCGGCTGCCGGTATGGGTGATGAAGAATTGGAGGTTGGGACCGACAGCGAGAGCGTCGCGGGGTGGAGGTGCAGCTGTCGACATGGATGATGAAGAATTGGAGGTTGGGACCGACAGCGAGAGCGTGCAAGGTGGAGATGCGGCTGCCGGCTTGGGTGATGAAGAACTCGAGGTTGGGACCGACAGCGAGAGCGTGCGAGATGGAGATGCGGCTGCCGGTATGGGTGATGAAGAATTGGAGGTTGGGACCGACAGCGAGAGCGTGCAAGGTGGAGATGCGGCTGCCGGTATTGGTGATGAAAAACTCGAAGTTGGGACCGACAGCGAGAGTGTGCGAGGTGGTGGTGCAGCTGTCGGCATGGGTGATGAAGAATTGGAGGTTGGGACCGACAGCGAGAGCGTGCGAGGTGCAGCTGACGGCTTAGGCGATGAAGAGTTTGAGATTGGGACTGATAGTGAGAGCGTGCAAGGAGGTGCGGCTGCCGGCTTTCATAACGAAGAATTCGAAGTTGGGACCGACAGCGAGAGTGTGCAAGGCGGAGGTGCGGCTGCCGAAAGATCTATTTCCAGTGAGCCAGGAGATATCGAAATTGGATCCGACGTTGAAGACAGGCATTTTGACATTGGGACAGACGAGCATGTAGGAGGAGGTAAGATCACCAATGACCTCATCGAAGTAGGATCTAATGACAAGGCGGTGGCCGCTGTGACTGTCTTCACAGGGCCGCTGACCCTAAATACATTGATCTGCGGGCCAGACAGCAGCGACGATGGGGACTGGCAACCTTCCAACAGGTCTTCCAGCTCATTCGACGAGGATATCAACATTTGTTTAGATCCCAGCATTGAGATCCAAATGAATGAGCCGCTGACCCTGAATACATTGATCTGCGGGCCAGACAGCAGCGACGATGGAGACTGGCAACCTTCAAACAGGTCTTCCAGCTCACTCGACGAGGATATCAACATTTGTTTAGATCCCAACATTGAGATCCAAATGGATGGGCCACTGACCCTGAATACCTTGATCTGTGGGCCAGACAGCATCGAAGATAGGAACTGGCAACCTTCAAACAGCTCTTCTAGTGAATCCGACGAGGATATCGACATTTGTTTAGGTACCGATGAGCTGGATGGCTTAGTGGAAATTGGGTCGGATGCCAGCATCGAGATAGAGTCGGATAATATGCTTGAAAATGGTAATTCTTTATTGAATAGGCATTGAAAATATGTCAATAATGCAATCTTTTCAGCCAGTGAACCCCTGCCCCGTCCTGGCCCGGCCTCCGACACACTCAATGACATCGTCGAAATCGGATCGGACATCAGCTCAGAGATGCAGTTAGATACAAACAAAAACGGTAATACTCTTGAAGAATCTCTCCCAGTATATTCTTAATATTATCCTCCCAGCCAGTAAACATTCGTCTCATGTTGGGCCCTCCGCGGCCTCCGACGCTTATACAACAGCCGCCGGAACTCACACAGATATCCTTGAGATTGGATCGGACGCCAGCATAGAGATTGGGTCGGATACGAGTGAATCAGGCGGACACGTCCCGGCCTCCGGCGCTCATGCAGACATCGTAGAAATAGAGTCGGACATCAGTCTAGAAGTTGGGACGGACACCGAAATAGGTATTTATCCTTGTACTGGTCTTGTGCGCAGAAAATAATACTGCCTATCCAGCTAGTAAAAAACCGCCCCCAGCGTTAGGAAGGCCGGCCGCTACTCTGACATCGCACCTTTCAAATGCCTCCACGTCAAAATTTCTGTTGGAGCCATTAACAGGAGATCATAGCGATGATGACGTCGAGTATGTTGAAAGCATCCATGTTGATCGACGCCCGGGATACAAGCAACGAAAGGATACGAGGCCTCCGCCACCCCATCGCAAAAACAAGCGCTCCCAGCCGCCGCCTCGTCGTGGCAAGGCAACTGAAAGGTACGTTCCAGGTCAAAACATGTATGAAGGTGAAGTGGAGTTGTTTACATGGAATATTAATTGTAGTACTAGTGGAGATAACGAGACAGACCCCGTTCCTCCTGCAAGGACGTCCCGTGGTGGTGTGTACCTTAATGTTAGTACGACAAGATAAATCACATGGTTTTGATTAGAGCTTGAACGGCCACCGCTTGAACATAAAAATCCCAGCTTCCATCAAATCGAAAATGACTCTAACGGTAGAATCCACTCTTCATTAAGTCTAATTAAGCTGATTTACTACCAGATGGAATTCAATTTCAAAACGATTACAGTATATTTACTAAGGCTCTAACACCTGAATCCATTGGTATGTTGTCTCAACCAATAACTATGATTAATCCGACTCTCACTTCATAACTGCTTTAGAGCCTCGGATAAATGCTGTGGCCGACATGGTTGAAGACACTATAGATAAAGATAGAGCATATGTCGGGAGCACATTATCGAAAACCTTCAGGCCCGATGCGGAAGCCCGTTTTGTGCATACAAGGCACGTCAATGTCAGGCGAGACGGCCGCCGCCACCAAGGTCAAGCCGATACCCGGCTCCCGAATCTTGATCAAATAGGGATGCCTTCCGCTGTACAAGAGCCATATGTCTTTGTATGTGAAAGATTCAACTTTGTGGTAAAGACATTTACTCAAGATATTCTTTAGCATTACACCAGAGAACAACTTCAAGACATACATGAAAACGTGAGGGGAGCCGCCTTGGGCCTCCCTTATGTAGACACTGCCTATGTGTTACAAAACGCGCGGTATAATCAATTGCAAATGGAAACGGCACAGGTAGAGATTATGCAGAGGGCATTGGAAGAAGTTACAAAGGCGGCAGATATGCTCACACCTTGGCTTTAAATAATTACATTTCAGTTGGTATAACTTGAATACGAGCGGTATCCGAATACACGAAGTGTTAAACTGCGGCGGCCGATGTTGGCCAAAATGTGATACAGGTCATGTGACTCGTCTGCCTAATTGATCAAGTTGAACTTTGCTTCTTAATTTAAACCATGAACATGAAACAAGTACAGCTCATTACACCGCATTCGACCATTCTGCAACAGACTTCCTTTGATGAGAGGGAAGCCATAGCGCGTCTTAAACTACACTTAATGATGTCTCGCTTACGTACTGCAGTTCGGACTGTAATGACGAGACCTACAAGCGCCGAAGATCAATTTGCACGAAATCTTACAGACGAACTTGTACGTGATATCAATTGTTATTCTCGCACGCTAATTTGAACTACAGGTCTTAATACTTGCACATATTGGTCACTGTGCACTTCACGGATATCGCGTATACCCCCTTACCTGTTGCGGGAATTCTCTGATGCATGGTTTGAGGAGTTAAAGAAAGGACCTAAGATTGATCCACTCAAAGTTGATTTTCCCGGATCCATCAATATGGAATTCAATGCCGACAGCGACCTCGCAATCCTTGGCATGACCAAAGAACATTCCTATTGGTGGCAAGGTCAGCCAACCGGTCAGGTGGGACCGATTGTGACGGTTGAAGTTATTGAGGGCATTTTGAAGCATACTACACTGAGGTATGAGCATGTCGCTTGGCCGTAAGAAATGGTTGAATCAAATAAATTTCCAGCACCTTCGAAGCCATGCGGCTGCTGGTGAAGATACCAGTGATAGCATGCTCAAAGATGGTGTACCTGGAATGGCCGAGCGGCGTCCGAATCACACCACCACTGTGGTAGCGGAGCCCGGATGTCCGAACTGTGAACCGATTCGGGATGTGTTGAGACATGCCCACGATAAGCTTAATCAAGCCAGGTTTATAATGAATGAATATATTCAGAGCGGCGAGGATGCCAAAGAACAATCTAGCCATGTCATTGGGGGATATGGGGCTGCTGTGGAACTCGCCGAGGAACTTGGAGAAGACTTCTCGCACTCCCGGACGCCGCTTTTCCAAAACACCACCGCCTACTTTATCCAAAGGTGATTCCACCCGCACCAGATACACATCGCCCCAGAACCTATGTCTGTAATCGTCCAGGAGTATCCTTACCTTCTATAACGGGTTCAGTTATTCCGTCAACAGGAAGAGCGGCGGCGAGGCGGCAGCCATGGAACCTGTTGATGTTTCCATGGGAGACAACGTCCCGGCGAAGATTCAAGTTCGTGATAGTGACCATAGTAGTGACACCACAACGTCTGTTCCGGAAGGGTTTACAGATCCTGAATGGTCAGACAGTCAAGATGGCAGCGATCAGGTAGACATCGACATGCCTTTCAACGATAGTGCAGTCGACCAATCCATTGGTTTACCGCTTGGGTGTGCAGATACTGTACTTCAGGGTCCATCGGAAATGGAAGAAGTACATGTAACAAACTCGATCACTAGCGGGGAGGAAAAAGAGAGGCGTCGACTGCTTCCATAGCAAGGCCGGAGGCCGATGAGTAGATTTCAAGAGGCGATAAAAATACATGTATGCAGTAGAAAAGGCAATAATCCAACAGCAGTTTGATTTAAATGAGGTAGTCACTATTATAATAATCGTCCCGGCATCCGACGCACTGCCATTGTATCAACCACGGCCTCTAAGAAGTCATAATCATGTTCTAATAGACAAAATATCGCTGGTCTGATTCTCACCCTCTTTCCAAACTAGTCTTTCATTTCAATGATATTGCCGTGAATTAACCAACTTGGCTAGAAGGAGCCCAACTAAACCAACACTCTTTTCCTCATGTAAAAAGCAATGCAGCATGCAAGGACGGGTGCCGGGACATTGAGCGGCATGCCGTAGGACGCGACCGAGTAATGCAATAAAGGTTCCTGGGTTGTGCTTCACATGTAAACCTGACTACTGACATACAGTAATGTGGGTGCTGGGCAGTGAGGCCATTGAGCGGCGGCCACCTGTGTACACTCACCGTCCGTTTTCCGCGCATTCAACGCCCGGATGGCGAGGCCGCACCGCAAGAAAAAATCGTCACGCCGCGTGCTGAAGACATTCATGGTGGGAGCATTCCCACGTGATGATTTGAGATATGCGAATGTAGAAGTTTGAACGCAAGGTTAAAATTTGCTATCATCATGCAAAACACTCCAGAACAAGCATCAGGCCTGACATGGGAAGTGGCGCTGTACATTATTCGGAAGTTTGACCTAGCAGTAGCCCGCTCTGCAGAATACTGTCCCTTTCCTGCAAATTGGGACTTGGAATTTCTGCATGAAGTCAATCTAGCCGTGGAAGTCCTCATTACGGCAACTCGAAACAAAAGTGTGTCCCCAATATATACGTATAGTTGTTACAAGTTCAATATAATTGCAGGGAACACAAGTTGGAGGGTAGAAGACTATGTTAAGCAAATGACAACAAACTGCACAGGACGCAATTCTCTTGTGGAAAAGAAGTTGAAGAAGAATTTTCCTCCATTGTTCTCTCCGAGTCACTACACGGCCGATCCCTGCGTCATAGCGGATAAGGACGATAAATGTCTGTTTTGGTATTTGCCAGGAATTTTAACTGATAAGCGGAGGGTGAGTAAACAGGCCGCGCCCGCCCTGATCATGTCGCTGACCGGCGCCCACTTTACTGTATGTCTGTAGAATCAGGTGTGGGAAGACATGCAACACTTGTCCAAAATCCTTGTTGTAAACAAAGGATCCAAAAGTTGGAGAACATCACCTCGGCATTACAATGACAAGGAAGGCTGGTTGCAGCCTGGAGAAGCGAACCTTTCTCCAGCCTGGTTCCAACAGGGTCATGAGGTCGGTCGCCGAATGACGTTATATTCTCAATACATAATGCTATTGCACAGAAAACAAATCATTTGGAGGTTTCAAGGAACCTTAGAAATGATGATACAATTATCTGGCTGGAAAGAATAATTAAATTTCAGGCAATCATTGGTGGGATTCTCAGAATCATTCAACCTTATCTATTTATCGTTGGTATCAACGCCCTTTCGGACTTCGCGCTTCAAGTGGGAGGAGATTGGTCACAGCGACTACATTCCGCGAATACTTCAAGTTTGGGGCCGGCTGTTCAACGTTATAAGTGTCATAAGTAATCGCGACACACCATTTCACCGGGATAACGGATCCGACCATCGTTGGTTCGACATCCTTTCTGCTCTGGGAAATTATCAAAATGGAGTGTTTGAAATCCCAGGAATAGGCTTACAAGTGAGGTATGACCCAGGGACCATTATTGCTTTACTCGGACGCGTCCTACGACATGGCGCTAAATGCCCCGGCGACCGTGCTTGCGTTGCATTTTATATGAGGAAAAGCGTGCTGGGTTATTTGGGTTCATTTCAACCAAGTTGGTCGATTCACGGCGATATCATTGAGGATAAAACCATAGTTTGGGAAGAGGGTGAAAAATATTTATGGTCTGGTTTATAGAACAAGTGGTTTCTGTCTTTAATTTAACAATTTGGGGGCCTGATATCGACATAATGGACATATTGCGGACGCCGGAGGAAACATAATTATGAAACCCCAATTTTGATTGAGCGGCCGCGAAACTGCGATGGTTATCCTTAATACACTGTGAGACTCAGTGAGGTATATAGAGGAATAATGGATTTCAGAATAAGTCATATCAGAACAAATACTGATGTACGTTATGCAGTCCCGGCGCCTAAAGCGAGTCTCTGGGAGGTAAGGCCATCAAACGCACTACTGGGACGCACAAATTGAAAGAGACATTATACTTTTCATGTTGTTGTTAGCTTGTCGACATTTTCAATACCTGAACTATTGTGCCGGTGTCCGGCGAAGACATGATATGAGTTCTCAATTTGCAGATCGGGAACCGACTTCAAAATATCTGAACACTGCTCGCCTGTACATCTTTCGTGAGCCCGCAAAACAATAGGTCGTTCATATTAGCGATAGAGAAGATGTTTTCAAAGAGGACGATCTGTAAAGCTGATTAGGAGGAGGAGTCGGGAGCCGGCCATTCGTCCTGTCTTAGTCGCGTGCATGTATCGCTTCCAATAAACGGGCGTCCGTCGATCCCAAACTGCCACAGGTACAAACATCCAAATTACATGCATCATAAATCACGCCACGTTTAACGTCATTGGCGTCCACAACTTCAACGCTTAACTTCCCTTCACTCTATTATACTTTATGCGGTCTCCGCGTTGGTCCCCGCGTTGGTCTTCGCCGGGTCGTCTGGACAGTGAATGCGCAAGTGTGCACTGCTGCCCCTCTTCATCAGCATTTATAGAACTCTTCATTGGCATGTCATTGTGATCGTCATCGTGGCCATAGCTGTAGTTTGTAGATGAGCTAGTATAATGCCATGTACGATATCAAGAACAAGAATGAGGACGGGAATGAGAATGGGAATGAGGTTGCAAATGGGATTGTGATTGTGATTCATCAAGTTGCACATTATGTAGAAGGCATAGAATATACATGGAGAGCTGCGGCGGCGGTCCCGTGCGTTGTTATGCGCTCCACTTTATTTGGGAATAATTTTGGAACTATTTCATATTGAGATTCACCCATGTATACTAAAATATGAGCAACAGACGCGGGCAGACATAGTAGACAACGACAATGACGGCGCCCGACATATTCCCGAACTGGATGGCGTCTCGTTTCCAAAGTTACGGCAGCCTATGGTGTAATCTAAATTTCTGTGGCAACCGCTTTCTGTTCCATCCCAATTCCCAGATTCTGGATTTCACCTGCGGCACCGATGGCAAATAATTGAAAACCCTACGGAGCCCACCACACAAATTTCTGGGTCATCCATCACCATACCCACACCGGCTGCCGATATTCAATTTATGACTGTCTTCCGGCATCCGCTGAACATAAAACCGGTTGCTAATTTACAGTTCCAGTGGCGGCGACTAATGATCAATTCAAGCAGCTCCCCGGTTGCCAATCTTAATTTTGGAGACCAGAACGGCTCCATTATATATATACAGGTTATGGAGGCCGCTCTAGGAGCGAGTGGCAGTAAATAGAAGGCGGGACGGCAGCCGCTCAATATTTACATACCGCGGCACCCGTGGTGCTTCAGATGAAGCCCGGTGAGCAAGTCAATGCGGCCCGATTCCATCCAATCTCATTCAAATTTCAATTGATTTGCCAAGTGAGCTGCATAACAAATATGTATTGGATATGTAGAGCATTTTAAGATATGCGGAAGCCGTACTGCACTTCAACACCTCGTGGCGGAGGCCGTACTAGAAACTGCATAAATTGAGGAACCATTTTACCATCTGTTTTACTGCAATCTCTCAAACGAGCATTCATGCTAGACAAATGACGAGTACGAATTCTGTTTTATATTTTATTTACCTCAATCGGACCTCCGCCCCTTCCCCTGCCAATTCTCCCCACAATTCATCCTAAATTGGTATACCAGGGATGGTAAAAAGTGTCCAGAATGGGATGAAAGTACCCAACAGAAAGTGCATTAGAATGACGGGAGCCGACGCCAGATTTGCTGAAAACCGGCTGCGAAATCAAAATCAACACCCGCAGGGGCGAGGTGTGTAGGGTGCAGTGTACCAGGGGTGGTGTCC
>JAJIRX010000646.1:0-22319 GCA_023853785.1 Psilocybe azurescens
TCACTAATATCGTCCGTTAAAAAGGCGAAATTGAGATAGAGGCAAAAGGCTGAGCGCAGGAGCATATGGAAGAACAAGCGGCCGGCATCGAGCCTATGTCTCAATCGGAAGCCGGTAGTAGCAAAAATTGGATTCGATTTTATTCTGCCGCCAAATCAATTGTCAGAAAAAGAATGAACAAGGAAGAAAAGGAAGAGCTAATAACGAAGCTGGAAGAATGGGAAAAGGAGGCATCCCCGAGATGTTCAAGCACAGTCAGTATAGTTGCCATTCTGATCAGCCATTGTCTATTGTTCTAATCCTTCCCCCATCGATCAGGAATGCATATAAATATGGGAGCAAGATCATACGGGCAATGGACAAGGCACGGTTTAATTCTATGAGAATGAGAACAGTGGCATTTGAATGTCATTATGATAAAGATGGGAACATGCGCTTTTCAACGTTCGTCCTGCAACTGACTTGCTTTCCAGTACAATAACAAGACAAGATTTACAGATATGACACACTGCGTCTAAATAACGATCCATCAGGAATGTTATCATTTGACATTGATGAGCCAGAGGCATACAGCTTGGCAATGGAGGGTTTTGTTCGGTGGTCCAAGAAGATTGCACGACTTGAAAATCCTAATCGGGGTCCGGATGCGGAGCCTGAAGTGATCAAAACAAGAACATTTACGGTCGCCGATCTCATATACGGCCACCAAATGCCACAGATTCCGCCACCTATATTGAACAAAACGGAACCGAAACCCATGTTATTCAGAGAGATATAGTAAGAACATTGTGGAATAAGCATCTTGGTATGTCAAAAAAAGGCACTGCCTTGACAATTGCTCACAATTTTTAGAGCTTGGTAAAGGGCCAAAGGCAGAGTCCCCTACAAGCTCATGGTACAAAATGGTTGGAAGTTATACATTGATAAAAATACTTTCCGCTGGGAATAGTCTTGCAGGAGCCCAGTATAGCGCAGAAGAAGTACAGAAAATACTCTATCTGTGGAGGAGGCGTCAGGACAAGTTTGTTATACCCTTCAAATTTACAGCGTTTCCAGGAAAGGGCCACATAACGGCAGCCGCCTATCCTGCTGGACTTTTCGATGGATATTCCGAACCGGCCACCGATGATCCTGACAATGTCACACCACCCTTCTCAAGTTTGATTCCCATGGAGCCTGCCAGTGAATCAGACGAAGAAGGATACGTCCACAAGGTTAGGAGAGATCTCCATCGTGTGAAATGTCTGAAGTAGAGGGCACCGACGGTCATCTCATACAACAAAACCAAAACAATGTTGGCGGCCACCTCACAGACTCTATTGGTCATAATCAACCAGCACAAACCAGTGTTGTGCAATCGTCCACTGTGCAATCGTATGTCCACCAGGTTAGGAGCGATCTCCATCGTCCGAATCGTCTGAAGTAGAGGCGCCGACGATCATCTCATACAACAAAACCAAAACAATGTTGGCGGCCACCTCACAGACCCTGTTTGTTATGATCAACCAACACAAACCACTGTTGTGCAATCTTCCACTATGCAATTGGAAAGCGACTTCCAACAAGAAACTAATCAAGCAGTCGGTCGCCGAAGTCATCGCTTGTCTCAAATCGCTCATGAAGATGGAATCCTGCAAGAATCACGAATACAGTCACCGCCATCAATTCAACAATTGGATAAGCATCTTCATCCTTCTACCTCTTCAACCAGCAAAGAAAAAGTTTCAAAAACTTAGGGACCACAGTAAGAAGGTCTAGCCGAATTGCTATTCCTGTAGCCGCGGCCGCCGCTGTGAACAAGTCGAAAACGACGTCGGGGCCGTCAAAGGCCAAAGTAAAGTCGTCAATAAGCACAGCTATTAATAAAGGCAGAACCGCATCTGGAAAGGCGGGCGTAAATAGTAATCTCTTCCCTTCCCTTCAATTTCCATGAAGTAGCAGTACCATTAGTCCGTACCTAAATAGCAATAAATAAATTGATATAAAAACTATACTCTCTTCTTCGTCTCATGATCCTCATTTCCCTCCAATTCCATTTTGCGTTTCAAAGCCATTGTAGTGGCATACCCCACCTCCTCATATTCCCCATGCCAATCATTGTCTTCTTTCCCCACTGCTCCGGCCTCCGGGTTGGAGAACAAGGATACGGCACCAGTGTGTTTGGCTCCAGTTCTGTGTAACGGACGTGGTATATAAGTTGCTGGCTCCAAAGTACCTTCTGGAATCCAACTATTGCAGTTTGGTTTTTCAACTGGCTGAGTTGTAAATCCTCCTGCGTCATCGGCGACCGTGCTGGTTGAAGAATCTGTTGAAAACAATTTTGGCTGATCCAGTAGCTCTGTTGTTACTACCGCCCCTGATATGTTACTTGTTGAATCTTGATTTAGTCCAGGCAAAGAGTTTGCAGCGCCTGGTTTGCTGTGGGCATAGCGACTGCGGCATCTGGATCGATGTTGAATGTGTCGCCGGCAGCCTTGGTGAGGGTGTGTTGTCGTCGGCAGTTGGGACGGTAGGAAGTGTCAGTTCTGTAGTACCTGATTGCTTGGGGACATCCTGGTTTGCTGGGGCCTCTGATTCATCGAACTTCCCTCCATAGTTGCCAGATTTTGGGAGGAGCATCACCTTCGGCCTCCGCTACGGACTCCGCAATGTCGTTTACGATGGGCGCGGTGACCGACTTTGGACTGATGAAACCTGATGACTGGATCATTCTGAACGATGCCCCCTTGTTTATCATTCCCATCCACCCCTTCATCTCTTGCAGATCCTTCTCCAATACTTGTTGTTTGTTTTGAATATCTTGGACGCCCTGCAAGATATCCCCCAGAAGGTCATCCGCGTTGGAGGGCTCGCGATGTTGGCGGACCTTCCGCAAGATCTCGGCAAGAAGGTCCCCCAAGTCGTTACAACCAGGATGTTCTCCCAGTTGTCTGAGCATACCATCACTCAGAGGTGTCTTGAAGTGGAGCCCGATGTTTGCTGTGTTGGCCAAAGGGCATCGTTTTTGCCATTCTTGCAAGCCCAACATGCGTGTCCCTCCCGTGCTGTCTCGTCGGCGAGGACCAAGCACCTTCGACTTGCTTTCAGGCACGAATCGCAAGAAACATCGCCATCAACCCACCCTTTTACATCAGCATTATGGTCAGACTTAAGGGAGGAATCTGGTGGGGCTGAACTGCCAGCCTTAACGGCCTCCCCGGCGGCCGCTTTGCGTGCTTTCTTTGGAGCGGCCGCTTTATCTTCCTGACCAGGTTTCGCAGGCTTTGGAGTTATCCTGTCAACATTTTTGTAGATTCCTCTGTAATAATTTGTTAAAATATGTAACAAGCAATATGAGATCAACTAACTCTTTATTTTAGGCGTCACCTCGTTCTGGGTTTCGTGGGTTTTGTGGGTTTCCTGGTGTCGCCTTTTGTCTCACCTCCATCGTCATCGCTGGAAACTATAACCTTGCTTTTTACGTTTCCTACTGAGGCGAGAAATTGGGCTTGGATGGTGCAGATCTCTTTTTTGCGAATGTTGTCCTCTTCAGCGGTCGCCGTAGCGGATGCCGTTTCAGCATGAGAATTTCCAGTCGATACCTTGTTCTTCGGCTTCTGCGTGCGTTCCCTGACATGTTCCTTTGTCTTCTCCTTCTCCTTCTGGTCCTCTCTTGCTTTAAGCACGGCCTTGTGACGTTCTGCTGCCTCGGCAACTTGGATTGCCATTGGCCTGAGTAACCATCCCCTGCCTTTGTTTGCCCTGCCTCCCATCAGTATATCGTGAACCTCCTTCCACAAAGTTTTGGGTTGGTTAGGAAGGTTTTGGCTTTGAGAGTCCAGAGCCACCTACCATTATAACATTTGAGCTAACGAATACAACAAAATTAAAATTTTCGCTCACCAATTCACTGTAGAGTTCCACAAGATTAGCTTTATACTCGATTGGGTCCCGTGCTAATCGAATGATTCGTTTGTCTGCCTGATTGGCGCGAGCAATATGGGAAGTCAGGGCGGTAGACATAATCACGAATGAGGTATTGAAAGCTAATCAAAGATTCAGCGTTTAATTAAGAAGACAATTTGATGGAGATGAAGAATTTTGAACTGTCTCAAAATAGCTCAAATCAGGTCACATGCCGTATTGCAACTTTTATTCGAGTCGCGTCTCAGTCATCGACCACCATCATACTCTTAAGTCGGCGAGCTCATTTTTAGTGTAGGCCAATAATAGGAATTACTATCCTGTCATGCCCAGAAAATCTAGAGGTAAGCATATAGATTCTGGGAATTTGTTTGTATATAACAAGATCTTTGTTGTATATCGATGTTCAAGTTAACACTATAGCGTCCTCTCCAGACCTCAGCATGGAAATTGGATCTGATAGCTCGGGAGTTGCGAGGCTACCCAACGGATTTCCGACATGACATCATTGAGATTGGTTCGGACACCGACGCTGATGAAGATCGACTTCAACAGGACAATTATAACGACATCGAAATAGGTTCAGACATTGATAGCGTACGCGATACACTCAACAACATTGAAGTCGTATCCGACAGCGAGATTATGCAAGAGGACAGGCCGTTGGACATTGATGCTATTATCGAGATTGGGTCTGATTCGGAAGATGGAGATATTGAAATAGGGTCCGATCGCGATGAAGAGTTAGAAGTTGGGACCGACAGTGAGAGAGTGCGAGGTGGAAGTCGCGGCGGCGGTATGAGTGATGAGGAATTCGAAGTTGGGACCGACAGCGAGAAGCGTCGCGAGGTAGTGGTGCAGCTGTCAACATGGATGATGAAGAATTGGAGGTTGGGACTGACAGAGAAGCGTGCGAGGTGGAGGTGCGGCTGCCGGTATGGGTGATGAAGAATTGGAGGTTGGGACCGACAGCGAGAAGCGTCGCGGGGTGGAGGTGCAGCTGTCGGGATGGGTGATGAAGAGTTAGAAGTTGGGACCGACAGCGAGCGTGCGAGGTGGTGGTGCAGCTGTCGACATGGATGATGAAGAATTGGAGGTTAGGACCCGACAGCGAGAGCGTGCAAGGTGGAGGTGCGGCTGCCGGTATGGGTGATGAAGAATTGGAGGTTGGGACCGACAGCGAGAGCGTCTTGCGGGGTGGAGAGTGCAACTGTCGACATGGATGATGAAGAATTGGAGGTTGGGACCGACAGCGAGAGCGTGCAAGGTGGAGAATGCGGCTGCCGGCTTGGGTGATGAAGAACTCGAGGTTGGGACCGACAGCGAGCGTCGCGAGATGGAGGTGCGGCTGCCGGTATGGGTGATGAAGAATTGGAGGTTGGGACTGACAGCGGGCGTGCAAGGTGGAGGTGCGGCTGCCGGTATTGGTGATGAAAAACTCGAAGTTGGGACCGACAGCGAGAGTGTGCGAGGTGGTGGTGCAGCTGTCGGCATGGGTGATGAAGAATTGGAGGTTGGGACCGACAGCGGAAGCGTGCGAGGTGCAGCTGACGGCTTAGGCGATGAAGAGTTTGAGATTGGGACTGATGAGTGAGAAGCGTGCAAGAGGAGGTGCGGCTGCCGGCTTTCATAACGAAGAATTCGAAGTTGGGACCGACAGCGAGAGTGTGCAAGGCGGAGGTGCGGCTGCCAAAGATCTATTTCCAGTGAGCCAGGAGATATAGAAATTGGATCCCGGCGTTGAAGACAGGCATTTTGACATTGGGACAGACGAGCATGTAGGAGGAGGTAAGATCTGACCTCATCAAGTAGGATCTAATGACAGAAGGCCCGGTGGCTGCTGTGACTGTCTTCACAGGGCCGCTGACCCTAAATACATTGATCTGCGGGCCAGACAGCAGCAACGATGAGGACTGGCAACCTTCCAACAGGTCTTCCAGCTCATTCGACGAGGATATCAACATTTGTTTAGATCCCAGCATTGAGATCCAAATGAATGAGCCGCTGACCCTGAATACGATTGATCTGTGGGCCCAGACAGCAGCGACGATGGAGACTGGCAACCTTCAAACAGGTCTTCCAGCTCACTCGACGAGGATATCAACATTTGTTTAGATCCCAACATTGAGATCCAAATGGATGGGCCACTGACCCTGAATACCTTGATCTGTGGGCCAGACATCGAAGATAGGAACTGGCAACCTTCAAACAGCTCTTCTAGTGAATCCGACGAGGATATCGACATTTGTTTAGGTACCGATGAGCTGGATGGCTTAGTGGAAATTGGGTCGGATGCCAGCATCGAGATAGAGTCGGATAATATGCTTGAAAATGGTAATTCTTTATTGAATAGGCATTGAAAATATGTCAATAATGCAATCTTTTCAGCCAGTGAACCCCTGCCCCGTCCTGGCCCGGCCTCCGACACACTCAATGACATACGTCGAAAGTCGGATGGGACATCAGCTCAGAGATGCAGTTAGATACAAACAAAAACGGTAATACTCTTGAAGAATCTCTCCCAGTATATTCTTAATATTATCCTCCCAGCCAGTAAACATTAGGTCTCATGTTGGGCCCTCCGCGGCCTCCGACGCTTATACAACAGCCGGAACTCACACAGATATCCTTGAGATTGGATCGGACGCCAGCATAGAGATTGGGTCGGATACAGTGAATCAGGCGGACGTCCCGGCCTCCGGCGCTCATGCAGACATCGTAGAAATAGAGTCGGACATCAGTCTAGAAGTTGGGACGGACACCGAAATAGGTATTTATCCTTGTACTGGTCTTGTGCGCAGAAAATAATACTGCCTATCCAGCTAGTAAAAACCGCCCAGCGTTAGGAAGGCCAAAGCTACTCTGACATCGCACCTTTCAAATGCCTCCACGTCAAAATTTCTGTTGGAGCCATTAACAGGAGATCATAGCGATGATGACGTCGAGTATGTTGAAAGCATCCATGTTGATCGGCGCTCCCGGGATACAAGCAACGAAAGGATAGCGAGGCCTCCGCCACCCCATCGCAAAACAAGCGCTCCCAGCCGCTTCGCCTACGTCGTGGCAAGGCAACTGAAAGGTACGTTCCAGGTCAAAACATGTATGAAGGTGAAGTGGAGTTGTTTACATGGAATATTAATTGTAGTACTAGTGGAGATAACGAGACAGACCCCGTTCCTCCTGCAAGGACGTCCTGTAGTGGTGTGTACCTTAATGTTAGTACGACAAGATAAATCACATGGTTTTGATTAGAGCTTGAAGCCCACCAGCTTGAACATAAAAATCCCAGCTTCCATCAAATCGAAAATGACTCTAACGGTAGAATCCACTCTTCATTAAGTCTAATTAAGCTGATTTACTACCAGATGGAATTCAATTTCCAAAACAATTACAGTATATTTACTAAGGCTCTAACACCTGAATCCATTGGTATGTTGTCTCAACCAATAACTATGATTAATCCGACTCTCACTTCATAACTGCTTTAGAGCCTCGGATAAATGCTGTGGCCGACATGGTTGAAGACACTATAGATAAAGACAGAGCATATGTCGGGAGCACATTATCGAAAACCTTCAGGCCTGATGCGGAAGCCCGTTTTGTGCATACAAGGCACGTCAATGTCAGGCGAGACGGCCGCCGCCACCAAGGTCAAGCCAATACCCGGCTCCCGAATCTTGATCAAATAGGGATGCCTTCCGCTGTACAAGAGCCATATGTCTTTGTATGTGAAAGATTCAACTTTGTGGTAAAGACATTTACTCAAGATATTCTTTAGCATTACACCAGAGAACAACTTCAAGACATACATGAAAACGTGAGGGGAGCCGCTTGGGCCTCCCTTATGTAGACACTGCCTATGTGTTACAAAACGCGGTATAATCAATTGCAAATGGAAACGGCACAGGTAGAGATTATGCAGAGGGCATTGGAAGAAGTTACAAAGGCGGCAGATATGCTCACACCTTGGCTTTAAATAATTACATTTCAGTTGGTATAACTTGAATACGGCGGTATCCGAATACACAAGTGTTAAACTGCGGCGTGATGTTGGCCAAAATGTGATACAGGTCATGTGACTCGTCTGCCTAATTGATCAAGTTGAACTTTGCTTCTTAATTTAAACCATGAACATGAAACAAGTACAGCTCATTACACCGCATTCGACCATTCTGCAACAGACTTCCTTTGATGAGAGGAAGCCATAGCGCGTCTTAAACTACACTTAATGATGTCTCGCTTCGTACTGCAGTTCGGACTGTAATGAGAGACCTACAAGCGCCGAAGATCAATTTGCACGAAATCTTACAGACGAACTTGTACGTGATATCAATTGTTATTCGCACGCTAATTTGAACTACAGGTCTTAATACTTGCACATATTGGTCACTGTGCACTTCACGGATATCGCGTATACCCCCACCCCTGTTCGCGGGAATTCTCTGATGCATGGTTTGAGGAGTTAAAGAAAGGACCTAAGATTGATCCACTCAAAGTTGATTTTCCCGGATCCATCAATATGGAATTCCAATGCCAACAGCGACCTCGCAATCCTTGGCATGACCAAAGAACATTCCTATTGGTGGCAAGGTCAGCCAACCGGTCAGGTGGGACCGATTGTGACGGTTGAAGTTATTGAGGGGCATTTTGAAGCATACTACACTGAGGTATGAGCATGTCGCTTGGCCGTAAGAAATGGTTGAATCAAATAAATTTCCAGCACCTTGAAGCCATGCGGCTGCTGGTGAAGATACCAGTGATAGCATGCTCAAAGATGGTGTACCTGGAATGGCAGTGGCATCCGAATCACACCACCACTGTGGTAGCGGAGCCCAGATGTCCGAACTGTGAACCGATTCGGGATGTGTTGAGACATGCCCACGATAAGCTTAATCAAGCCAGGTTTATAATGAATGAATATATTCAGAGCGCGAGGATGCCAAAGAACAATCTAGCCATGTCATTGGGGGATATGGGGCTGCTGTGGAACTCGCCGAGGAACTTGGAAGACTTCTATCGCACTCCCGGACGCCGCTTTTCCAAAACACCACCGCCTACTTTATCCAAAGGTGATTCCACCCGCACCAGATACACATCGCCCCAGAACCTATGTCTGTAATCGTCCAGGAGTATCCTTACCTTCTATAACGGGTTCAGTTATTCCATCAACAGGAAGAGCGGCGGGCGGCAGCCATGGAACCTGTTGATGTTTCCATGGGAGACAACGTCCCGACGAAGATTCAAGTTCGTGATAGTGACCATAGTAGTGACACCACAACGTCTGTTCCGGAAGGGTTTACAGATCCTGAATGGTCAGACAGTCAAGATGGCAGCGATCAGGTAGACATTGACATGCCTTTCAACGATAGTGCAGTCGACCAATCCATTGGTTTACCGCTTGGGTGTGCAGATACTGTACTTCAGGGTCCATCGGAAATGGAAGAAGTACATGTAACAAACTCGATCACTAGCGGGGAGGAAAAAAGAGAGGCGTCGACTGCTTCCATAGCAAGGCCGGAGGCCGATGAGTAGTTTCAAGAGGCGATAAAAATACATGTATGCAGTAGAAAAGGCAATAATCCAACAGCAGTTTGATTTAAATGAGGTAGTCACTATTATAATAATCGTCCCGGCATCCGAGCGCACTGCCATTGTATCAACCACGGCCTCTAAGAAGTCATAATCATGTTCTAATAGACAAAATATTGCTGGTCTGATTCTCACCCTCTTTCCAAACTAGTCTTTCATTTCAATGATATTGCCGTGAATTAACCAACTTGGCTAGAAGGAGCCCAACTAAACCAACACTCTTTTCCTCATGTAAAAGCAATGCAGCATGCAAGGACGGGTGCCGGGACATTGAGGCGGCATGCCGTAGGGCGCCAACCAGTAATGCAATAAAGGTTCCTGGGTTGTGCTTCACATGTAAACCTGACTACTGACATACAGTAATGTGGGTGCTGGGCAGTGAGGCCATTGAGGGCGGCCACCTGTGTACACTCACCGTCCGTTTTTCGCGCATTCAACGCCGGATGGCGGAGCCGCACCGCAAGAAAAAAAATCGTTACGCGCGTGCTGAAGACATTCATGGTGGGAGCATTCCCACGTGATGATTTGAGATATGCGAATGTAGAAGTTTGAACGCAAGGTTAAAATTTGCTATCATCATGCAAAACACTCCAGAACAAGCATCAGGCCTGACATGGGAAGTGGCGCTGTACATTATTCGGAAGTTTGACCTAGCAGTAGCCCGCTCTGCAGAATACTGTCCCTTTCCTGCAAATTGGGACTTGGAATTTCTGCATGAAGTCAATCTAGCTGTGGAAGTCCTCATTACGGCAACTCGAAACAAAAGTGTGTCCCCAATATATACGTATAGTTGTTACAAGTTCAATATAATTGCAGGGAACACAAGTTGGAGGGTAGAAGACTATGTTAAGCAAATGACAACAAACTGCACAGGACGCAATTCTCTTGTGGAAAAGAAGTTGAAGAAGAATTTTCCTCCATTGTTCTCTCCGAGTCACTACACGGCCGATCCCTCGCGTCATAGCGGATAAGGACGATAAATGTCTGTTTTGGTATTTGCCAGGAATTTTAACTGATAAGCGGAGGGTGAGTAAACAGGCCGCCGCCGCCCTGATCATGTCGCTGACCGGCGCCCACTTTACTGTATGTCTGTAGAATCAGGTGTGGGAAGACATGCAACACTTGTCCAAAATCCTTGTTGTAAACAAAGGATCCAAAAGTTGGAGAACATCACCTCGGCATTACAATGACAAGGAAGGCTGGTTGCAGCCTGGAGAAGCGAACCTTTCTCCAGCCTGGTTCCAACAGGGTCATGAGGTCGGTCGCCGAATGACGTTATATTCTCAATACATAATGCTATTGCACAGAAAACAAATCATTTGGAGGTTTCAAGGAACCTTAGAAATGATGATACAATTATCTGGCTGGAAAGAATAATTAAATTTCAGGCAATCATTGGTGGGATTCTCAGAATCATTCAACCTTATCTATTTATCGTTGGTATCAACGCCCTTTCGGACTTGCGCTTCAAGTGGGAGGAGATTGGTCACAGCGACTACATTCCGCGAATACTTCAAGTTTGGGGACGCCGTTCAACGTTATAAGTGTCATAAGTAATCGCGACACACCATTTCACCGGGATAACGGATCCGACCATCGTTGGTTCGACATCCTTTCTGCTCTGGGAAATTATCAAAATGGAGTGTTTGAAATCCCAGGAATAGGCTTACAAGTGAGGTATGACCCAGGGACCATTATTGCTTTACTCGGACGCGTCCTACGACATGGCGCTAAATGCCCCGGCCGTGCTTGCGTTGCATTTTATATGAGGAAAAGCATGCTGGGTTATTTGGGTTCATTTCAACCAAGTTGGTCGATTCACGGCGATATCATTGAGGATAAAACCATAGTTTGGGAAGAGGGTGAAAAATATTTATGGTCTGGTTTATAGAACAAGTGGTTTCTGTCTTTAATTTAACAATTTGGGGGCCTGATATCGACATAATGGACATATTGCGGACGCCCGGAGGAAACATAATTATGAAACCCCAATTTTGATTGAGCGGCCGCGCGAAACTGCGATGGTTATCCTTAATACACTGTGAGACTCAGTGAGGTATATAGAGGAATAATGGATTTCAGAATAAGTTATATCAGAACAAATACTGATGTACGTTATGCAGTCCCGGCGCCTAAAGCGAGTCTCCGGGAGGTAAGGCCATCAAATGCACTACTGGGACGCACAAATTGAAAGAGACATTATACTTTTCATGTTGTTGTTAGCTTGTCGACATTTTCAATACCTGAACTATTGTGCCGGTGTCCGGCGAAGACATGATATGAGTTCTCAATTTGCAGATCGGGAACCGACTTCAAAATATCTGAACACTGCTCGCCTGTACATCTTTCGTGAGCCCGCAAAACAATAGGTCGTTCATATTAGCGATAGAGAAGATGTTTTCAAAGAGGACGATCTGTAAAGCTGATTAGGAGGAGGAGTCGGGAGCCGGCCATTCGTCCTGTCTTAGTCGCGTGCATGTATCGCTTCCAATAAACGGGTGTCCGTCGATCCCAAACTGCCACAGGTACAAACATCCAAATTACATGCATCATAAATCACGCCACGTTTAACGTCATTGGCGTCCACAACTTCAACGCTTAACTTCCCTTCACTCTATTATACTTTATGCGGTCTCCCGCGCTGGTCCCCAGCGTTGGTCTTCGCCGGGTCGTCTGGACAGTGAATGCGCAAGTGTGTGCACTGCTGCCCCTCTTCATCAGCATTTATAGAACTCTTCATTGGCATGTCATTGTGATCGTCATACGTGGCCATAGCTGTAGTTTGTAGATGAGCTAGTATAATGCCATGTACGATATCAAGAACAAGAATGAGGACGGGAATGAGAATGGGAATGAGGTTGCAAATGGGATTGTGATTGTGATTCATCAAGTTGCACATTATGTAGAAGGCATAGAATATACATGGAGAGCTGCGGCGGCGGTCCCGTGCATTGTTATGCGGCTCCACTTTATTTGGGAATAATTTTGGAACTATTTCATATTGAGATTCACCCATGTATACTAAAATATGAGCAACAGACGCGGGCAGACATAGTAGACAACGACAATGACGGCGCCCGACATATTCCCGAACTGGATGGCGTCTCGTTTCCAAAAGTTACGGCAGCCTATGGTGTAATCTAAATTTCTGTGGCAACCGCTTTCTGTTCCATCCCAATTCCCAGATTCTGGATTTCACCTGCGGCACCGGTGGCAAATAATTGAAAACCCTACGGAGCCCGCCACACAAATTTCTGGGTCATCCATCACCATACCCGCACCGGCTGCCGATATTCAATTTATGACTGTCTTCCGGCATCCGCTGAACATAAAACCGGTTGCTAATTTACAGTTCCAGTGGCGGCGACTAATGATCAATTCAAGCAGCTCCCCTGGTTGCCAATCTTAATTTTGGAGACCAGAACGGCTCCATTATATATATACAGGTTATGGAGCTGCTCTAGGGCGAGGCAGTAAATAGAAGGCGGGACGGCAGCCGCTCAATATTTACATACCGCGGCACCCGTGGTGCTTCAGATGAAGCCCGGTGAGCAAGTCAATGCGGCCCCGATTCCATCCAATCTCATTCAAATTTCAATTGATTTGCCAAGTGAGCTGCATAACAAATATGTATTGGATATGTAGAGCATTTTAAGATATGCGGAAGCCGTACTGCACTTCAACACCTTGTGGCGGAGGCCGTACTAGAAACTGCATAAATTGAGGAACCATTTTACCATCTGTTTTACTGCAATCTCTCAAACGAGCATTCATGCTAGACAAATGACGAGTACGAATTCTGTTTTATATTTTATTTACCTCAATCGGACCTCCGCCCCTTCCCCTGCCAATTCTCCCCACAATTCATCCTAAATTGGTATACCAGGGATGGTAAAAAGTGTCCAGAATGGGATGAAAGTACCCAACAGAAAGTGCATTAGAATGACGGGAGCCGACGCCAGATTTGCTGAAAACCGGCTGCCGAAATCAAAATCGCCCCGCGAGGGGCGAGGGTGTGCCAGGGTGCAGTGTACCAGGGGTGGTGTCCACTTGACACCGTACCTCACACGACATTGTTGGGCCCTCGCTTGACACCGTGACGAGCACTACATAATTGCCTTTTCGCCGAGTCTCTTTCGGGCCGTGTGACACATCACATCATAATTAATTCAAATTCCGTATGGTACGTAATTAGATCACTGTCCCATGTGAAAGAATGATGAACCCCAATCGTAAACCAAATAATATTTGACCCAATTAAAAAATTGCAAAAGATAAAATTGACTATTTGTATACAAAAATACCTGTACTAAATCATCTTCTACCTCTATTTAATGCCCAACAGACTACTAAAGTTTCCTTTTGAATACCATAAGTCCTAATAGGCCTCTTAAAGGTTGTCAAATGAGTTGTGATATGTACTGGCTCAATAATTATTTGAACATCAGATGGGGTGGCATCAACAATTCGGCTTTCAAAACCAGGATAATGAATAAAAGGTGCCTTTGCCTCATCCTCAGGAGCCAGTGATTGATGTGGAGACACTTCAATAAATGCCTGTACTTCAACACCCAATGGCAATTGCCAAATAGCATTAATAAATCCTGTATCTTGAATTCCAGTGAGAGAATTATAGAACACAATAGCACTATTTCCATAATGAGAATGATGGCAACTGAAAGTGTGATCACCCTGATGAAACTCTAAAGGACATTGAGCAAGTGGAGGGAGAATTATTGCATCAAGAGGATGAGGAAAATCATTGTAAGCCCTATAAGAACGACCAGTATTATGAAGATATTGCAGGAGGGAAGAATAATTATCTTCAGTAAATAATGACTGGCTTGAAAACATGTGTGGTATTGAAGAAATTTTGTTTGCAATATCAGTTGATTTCAAGATTAGAGGTGCAGAAGTCAAAGAATCAACTGAGTTTGAATGTGTAGGATTAAGGATAGCTGCAAGCTTTTCTAATTCCTTTTCATCAGATAGCATAGCTGTAATTTGACTCTGATGACACAATTGACGAAGCATAGTTTCTGCCATATCTCTACTTCATTTATTTGTTTTGATATTCTGCAACAAACCATTTAAGCGCTCGCCTGGAAATTCACTAAAAGATACCATAGGACCCCAAGTTTTGAGAAGAGAGCCATTATGCATTGCATAGTGATGATTGGGCTTTTCTGCACGGTATGGAAATAACTTTTGGATACCTTCACGGTATGCAATATAATGATCCATAAATTTATCAGCAGATGCATTGGATGTCTTAAAGGATGATATGATATTTGTTGCTGCAATCAGATTATAGAAACATTTAAAATGTTCCTGATCAAGTAAAGTTGCATTTGGAAAATACCAAAATTCTGGAACAATCAGAGGAAAAATGGTACTGAATAGTGTAAGATATTCATGAGCTTTTAATTTTCCATGACCAGCTTCTCCAAGATTTGCAGGAGGTCATTGAGCCCATGTAGGAAGAGTAACATCATGAATACAGTCTCTAATAGACTCAATTTGATTATCCATAAATTTGAATATTACAGAATCATCAATAGGAATATAATCTGGATCAGCTTGATCTTCTGGTTCATCATCAAAAGAATATGGATGATAATTGTCAGGTGTAGGAGTAATGTTTCTTGAATGGAATTGTTCAACTTTCACATCTATATCATGATCAACTGCTGACATAGTATTCAAATCCATATTCTGATCTGAGTTTTCATGAATTTGAATATTTAGCAGAAGATCAGTCAGCTCATCAGCTGAATCAGACATATCTTCTTCTGTCCAAGTTTCTTCTTTTCTAATTCTTTGATTTTATCTTTGTCCTTTTCATCTCTTCCAATTCCCCAAAGACTCCTTAAATGATGTTGTAAAATTCCTTCAAGCCAATTATGCAAGTATCCAAGAATAATATGATTTATTGGATCCCAATAAGGCAAGTTATGGAGTCCAAATTGCAAATTCCGTGGTGATGGAAAAGTGGCATATAAGCTTCTCCAACCAGGGCTATGCTGAATGTCACTCATGATGCCACCAATAGGAACAGGATTATCAATATTGGCTTTGAAAGTTTTTTCAAACTAGTTTCAATAACTTCTTGAGATAGAAAAAATTTAAGCCATGCACAAAATGACTGAGTGGTGTAGTACATTCGAGGTATTGGTTTAGAACCTTTAGAAGTTCTTTTAATCTCAAATAATGGAGTATTACAAGCATGCCATGATCTAGGTGACTTTTTCCAAGTACAATGAGAAGGAATAGCAGACCCAGAATGATATAATTGGAAGCATTTAGAACAGCAGATGGTAAGTGTGAGCTCTGGATCAATGCAATGTTTCCAATAAGCAGTGACATCTCAAGGAATATCAAATTTCCCAAAAGACACCTTGATTCCAGCTTCAGTCTCAAAAGCAGTGTCAACAAGCCTCAGCAGTGTTGCCAGAAACAGATGAATAGCCTGAAGAACATAGTTTGATGCAGAATGGCTCAAATGCATGCGAGTATGAAGCCAAACAACAAAAGACATATCATCTTCACCAGAAAAGTAACTGGAAGATCCATATTGACTATAATAATAATTCAATGTCAGTTCTGGTCTAATAGAGAGGCCTTATATACCTTTCTGGGAATGGGATATTTGATCTCCAAGTTGTTGCAGTATAGGAATGTCATTGGAATCTGAGTCACCTGACTCTGATGCTCTGAGCTGGTCAGCCTTTTTATGTCTGAGACGTGCTCTGGGTTGAACTTTGCTGTCCAGGGCTGTAGCACTCCATTATTGTTGAAGGACTTCTGTCTGCACTCAGTACAGACACAAATAACAGTAGCAGGCATGGGTTATAGCAAGAATTGGGCAGGGTTATATGTGATGGGGAAAGAAAGAAAGAAATCACAATGGGTCAGTCGCAATCTTAATATTTACCGCGGTCCCTGCACTGCGGTCCCACTTCTATTATTCTTGCCGAAAACAGATTGGTTTGTAATCATGTGTTATATAGACTTGTCCATGTATTATGTAAATTACAGTGCCATTTTTAAAAGGCTATCTTACCATCGCACAAGGGGATGGACCCGGTTGATTTTCAACCGGGCTGGACTTGCCCCCAGTGTGAATGCAGCCGATCAGAAGTATCCAAATTAGGAAATCGCAAAAGCAGGGTTAAATCAGTACTTTGGCCAGGCATAATGGGGTTAGATCAGTACTTTGGTAAAGCATAACGGGGTTGAATCAGTACTTTATTTAAGACATAATATGGGTTAGATCAGTACAATAAAAGCAGGGTTAAATCAGTAGATACACCCCAAAGTTAGATCAGTAGTTCAAAACCAGGGTTACTTCAGGACTTCATATACCAGGGTTAATTCAGTACTTTATATTCAGGTCAAATCAGTAGTTATATTTCAGGGTTAAGTCAGTAGTTATTAAAAGGGGGTTAAATCAAAGACTACAGAGGGTAGAAACATATCTTGCATCATTTATTCTTCATATTTGAAGTTACATTTACTCTTTTCTACATGCCGCACCAGTGTGTTCTAAGTATGCAAGCACGACTTCACGTGACACGCACCCCAAATTATGCAACAATTGATGCTCTTACTCTTGACAGGATCCATCAAATGCTACCGCCTACTTCTTTCATCAGAGCGCCTTGTCTCGGTCGGAATCAATCGCGATTAATTATGAATCGTCCTCATCCGTTGTATAGGCTTCATCCCCAAAAGGACATGCCCGTAAGATGCAATATCGGGCTGCAATACCCTCCTAGATTCCCGAGTCCTAAGCCCAGACAGCCAGGCTTTTAATGAGTCAAACTCTGTGGATGAGAGGAAAGAGCGGTCGTACTTCACGACAAAAATGAGTACAATAAAAATTGTAGAGTTACCCTTCGAACATACCTTCAAGAAATCTATAGCTAGCGAGCAGAAACCAAACGGCGGTCCCCATTGACGCCGAGGATGAATCTTGGGATACAGGTAATACAGTGCACGTAGCGCATTCAAGTTGTTCTGTGTCGGAATCGCGTAAGGAAGACACTTGATAAACGGTAGAAAAAACTTCCTCGTGATTATGTTCCAGCACGAGTGTCCCTCGAAATTGGTGTTCAATGCAGCGTATTGATTTTTACAAGCATGGTGAGAAGGAATGCGGCTAGATGAGGGTACCAGTCGGAAGGGCTGATGATTGAGCCTCCTCCCTCGCAAACACTTGATCGTGGAACTGAGTTATCCATATGTGAAAGTCGTAAGCATCGAAATCAGCAATCGGAAGCTCCGATTGATCCAGATTTTCTCCTCAACGATGGAGTAAGTCCCGCCATGGGATGGAGAGAGTATATGCAAAGACACAGACGGAGTAGAGTCGCTATCACTGTACATACAAAGATTAGACATGTAGGCGTCCGTAAAGTGCGGCAAGTAGGCGATTTCGAATATTCGTTTGGCAACATATAACATTGTTTGAGGAAGGCTACTATCATGATCTTTGATAATGTCTTTACTGTGTCCGGTCTGGTATTATGGATGGCAGCGGTAAATTACTGAACGAAATATGATTATATTGGCGCTCACCATCTGCCTGTAAAACCAGCCCAATGCTCCCAATACCAAACCAATCGAGGATTCAGGATCAAGTAAACGATCCCAGAAAGATGCATCCATTATGATGTTGAATATTTCCATTTTCTTCGGATCTTCAAAGTATTCTTTGGAGTGTATGTCCGAAATTCGTCCGTATCGTAAGAAGCAGTTGGCAGTATACACGAGCCACGATCGATTTTGAACAACCGATTGGTCATCATTGCCATAGAATATCCTATTAAAGCACTGGACACTGAGACTTACTATCCGATAGTCCCATGCTGAAACAGGTTGGTTTTCCTGACAATCGCCTTGGACCTTATGTTTCACGGCCGAACAGACTGGACCCACAGTAAATATATCGAGATATCCTCTGGCATTGGGTTTGAAACGAAGGTATATCAAGTCAGGGAGATGTTGGAGATCAGATATAATGGTATCCAGATCGATATTCATTGATTCCGAGATATCCTCGATGGTAATTTTATTCACTGAGCCGACTAAAGATCTATTACTGTATAAAGCGATGAATGCGAAGGTAGCCGAGTTTTTGGGTGATCGGTCCATGACCTGCTTCGCTGAAAGTGTTTGAGCAATGGTGAGAACGTCTTTGAGAGACTGGAGTAGATGTTGGTGAATATTATGCCCATATGGACAGAGGACGGTCCATTCAGTTTGCAGATTGGCAAGAAACGGTAAGACAGCGGTGGTAAACCAGTACACATGACTTGCTTGGGAAAAATGAGGGATTGCGAGCTAAGATCCTGTGAAGGCTTTCACCAAGTTCCTCTAATGAATAGACAATAGATCCAGCATCGCGTCTGCTCCACGTCATAAACCTAAGTTTATTGAGCATTTCACGACAGGTCGATAGTCCGATACTGTCAGAAAATATGTATATCAGTGTCCTTGTATATTTAATACAAAAATGCTAATGCACTTACCATGCTATAGTTCGCTCTGCCCGTGGACTATCCTGAAGAATATCAACCCCGAGCTTGAGCACGGCGCAGATAAACTCAGTCGGAACAGCACTCTTATCAATTGCATACTCTCCTGACCTTGACTCATCCTTGAGAAATTCCCGGAACGATAGGTGACAGAACTCAATCGATGCCTCTACCAATGGAAACCCGAAGATCGGCTCCAGCGCACGGAACTTCTCGGGTATTCAGCCTTGGATATTATAATCAAGGAGCTTAAGGCCTTCAACACGAGTTGAATTTCTCCCGAATCCACTCCCAGCATTTCCTGAATCGTTTTTCGCTGAATCTGAGTAAGAGACCACCAAGGACACGTTTCATTGTGTGTGGTCGAGGATATGACGACAGGATGGTGGCGTAGAGTTTATCAAGATCCGAAAATGCTGATGCTTGATGTGGTCCAGGTGTCGTCAATATCTGGAGTTGCTCTCGGGGATCACAGAAATTGGATGAGGCACCAACAAATTCCAAGACTGTGGATGCGTACACGTACTGGCCTGAAGCACTATAGACAAATCGCTGGATGATATGATCTGGAGGCCAAGGACGCGGGGTAGAAGACATTATTCGAATATTCTCGTCATAAATTTTTTGAATCCTTCTCGAAGATACCTCCCAACATCGTCATCCGCGTCCTCATCGTCTCGTAGAGATAGCGATTTTGTAATATTTACCAGAGATCCAATTTCGAATGAATCGGAAATCCAGTACTCGGGGCGACTGACAATGAGAAATCGGAGGATATTATGTTCAATGATTGCCTTGGTTAAGACTGAAAGGATTTTGGACTGCATGCGTTTTGACCCAGCGCATTCGTCTAAACCGTCGATTATAATTGTGGGGCTGTGCTCAGGCCAATCATTGACATGGAGCAACGGCTCTATGATGAGGTATCGGAGTTGGACGTCGATAGATTTAGTCGGAAGCGTGGGATTATCAAGCATAGCAGAGTCAATGAGTGCACGAAAGGACGGGAAATTGAGGCGAGCTGATATGCAATTGTCGAGAATAGCTTCGTACCATCCCCGTCCAACGGCATCTTTGGCGAAGAAAAAGCTCCCGGCATACTTGCTGTCCCCGGGGACCTCCTGCAAAAGTACGGCAATGGAGTGGGCGATGGCAGATTTGCCGGCTCCAGCTGGCCCGTTAAGCCAAAGCGCCCGTTCCTTGGGAGAAGGATCATCAACCCAGTCAAGTATAGCGCTGATTATCTTCTCGCGAGTGCCAGGATGGCATTTCGGGGAGGAAACCGCTCGGCAGAGTTATACATCGCATCAGCTGCGATGCTGCCCCAGAATGTGCAGTCCTGTTGCTTCAGAATCAGTTAAAATGCTCCGTATATGACGTCTACTGCCACTAACCTACGTCCCTTCCTCCATCGTAGTAGTCCCCTTCTATTTGTCGAAAGCCCCGCCATTAATCGTGACATTTCTCGCTCCTTGGAATTGCTGCCCGACATGTGATGTGAGAGGGATGAGAGTGAATGGAATACTTCTCATTTTGGGCATATTTGGGAAATTTCTAAAGGATGTACACTGTAGTAGCAGGGAACAGAAGTTGTGTCGATCTCTCACGGGCACAGGCTGTTTATGCGGGTTGACATAAGGCACCGAGCATAGCCTCGGCTAGGGAATTTGTCGTTGTTTGATGTGTACAGAGTGACGTTGATCGCGATTCAAAGCCAGTACACGTAAGGATTGTTATATATACTGGTTGATTGTATTGGAGTAAAAGAGGTGGTGTGGATCCTTCTCAGTTGAATTCAAACTCTAGACCCATCCCAAAATATATGTACCCTGTCCCATAATAGCTGTGTCAAATAATTATCTTCTGTGGCTTGTTACAGGCTACGAGCTAGTTTTGGGGTAAAATAGGGCTGGCCGTGTTGCCGCGGGGTACAAGATTGTATCTAATATGATGTTCAATATTTCTGTTACCTTGCGATCTTCAAAGTATTCTTTGAAGTGTATGTCCGAAATTCAACTGTATTGTAAAAGCCATAGGAAGCCTGCATGAGCCACCGTGGGTTTGAATGAACAATAGGATATCATTGCTGTACCAGCCCACCAATTCTGCGACCTGTACCCAGACGCAACAGGATAGCAACACCCCGGTAGGTCTTTGGGCTCGTTCAGGTCAAGACTCAGGCTGTCACATACTGTTCGTTCCACGCCCTTTCCGTCTCACATTCACTCCCCACATCCTTGCTGGCTTAATCCTCTCTTTCATAGAACCCCTCTTGTCCACGCCCTGTCAAATTCAAACCCTTTCCCAATCCCAATTCAGTCTCACTAACCTTATGAGCCCGTACCGCATCCCAAACGCACATGCACATGCACATATACCCCTCCCCGTGTACAACCCATCCGCCAGAGGTTCCTGCGATTATATTACACGGTCGAGGCGCACGTACGGCAGCAAATTCACACGTCCAAAATCTTCTGACTATTGCGTCTTGCCTTCAGCCTGACAAATTCAAGCGGCAGGAGTGCTGTGAGAATGTCCGTATTGTCCGAGCGGATTGGGAGGGGCGCGTCACGTTAAGGTCAACGGTGCTTGTTGCGTGATCATGTACAATCAAACTAGTAGTATTCATCATTCCCCCGTCTATGCATGGACTGGAACAAGTGAACAAGACGGTAGTAGTAAAGGTCGTAGGAATGTAAACCTATGCAGATCCATCTGATCCGAATATAGAGGACATTTCCACGCATATCATGGTCAGTTAATTTCGGGAAGGGTGATCGCAGAAGATAGAAGAGGGGACTGTACGGCTTCATGGAATAAGTGAGGACGGAGATTCAACGCGTTGCTGTGCTTCAATATGGGGGAATCATGAGTTGGGTGCTTAAACTACAATGAGTACTTTGATTCCCTCGATCCCAACCCGAGTCTACAATTTCTCTCCTCTCCATCTGTTCAGAGTCCTGTTAAAAGGTCAGAGTCAACATCCTCTTGACTAACATCAGCCTTTCATTAGTCTTCTCATCCTTCAATGTGGCGTTTGAAATTAGCGTATTGTCCAAGAAGTTCGGTTTATTGAGAAATGCTCTCATAATTCTATTAACCATCTCCTGTATCACCTCCTGAATCGATGATCTTTCGTGTTGCTGCTCCCACGACGAGGACATAACAAGCAAGCAAGCTCTTCTGAGAGTCCTGACCAGCCTCCGAAGTTGTGATGAGACGTAGGTAGATATACTGGTGTTCCATTTAAAATACGAGTGGGTTTTCAAAATCAAAGGAGAGCTTTTC
>JAJIRX010000647.1:0-44226 GCA_023853785.1 Psilocybe azurescens
CCAGTGAGAGAATTATAGAACACAATAGCACTATTTCCATAATGAGAATGATGGCAACTGAAAGTGTGATCACCTGATGAAACTCTAAAGGACATTGAGCAAGTGGAGGGAGAATTATTGCATCAAGAGGATGAGGAAAATCATTGTAAGCCCTATAAGAACGACCAGTATTATGAAGATATTGCAGGAGGGAAGAATAATTATCTTCAGTAAATAATGACTGGCTTGAAAACATGTGTGGTGTTGAAGAAATTTTGTTTGCAATATCAGTTGATTTGATTAGAGGTGCAGAAGTCAAAGAATCAACTGAGTTTGAATGTGTAGGATTAAGGATAGCTGCAAGCTTTTCTAATTCCTTTTCATCAGATAGCATAGCTGTAATTTGACTCTGATGACACAATTGATGAAGCATAGTTTCTGCCATATCTCTACTTCATTTATTTGTTTTGATATTCTGCAACAAACCATTTAAGCGCCGCCTGGAAATTCACTAAAAGATACCATAGGACCCCAAGTTTTGAGAAGGGAGCCATTATGCATTGCATAGTGATGATTGGGCTTTTCTGCACGATATGGAAATAACTTTGGATACCTTCACGGTATGCAATATAATGATCCATAAATTTATCAGCAGATGCATTGGATGTCTTAAAGGATGATATGATATTTGTTGCTGCAATCAGATTATAGAAACATTTAAAATGTTCCTGATCAAGTAAAGTTGCATTTGGAAAATACCAAAATTCTGGAACAATCAGAGGAAAAATGGTACTGAATAGTGTAAGATATTCATGAGCTTTTAATTTTCCATGACCAGCTTCTCCAAGATTTGCAGGAGGTCATTGAGCCCATGTAGGAAGAGTAACATCATGAATACAGTCTCTAATAGACTCAATTTGATTATCCATAAATTTGAATATTACAGAATCATCAATAGGAATATAATCTGGATCAGCTTGATCTTCTGGTTCATCATCAAAAGAATATGGATGATAATTGTCAGGTGTAGGAGTAATGTTTCTTGAATGGAATTGTTCAACTTTCACATCTATATCATGATCAACTGCTGACATAGTATTCAAATCCATATTCTGATCTGAGTTTTCATGAATTTGAATATTTAGCAGAAGATCAGTCAGCTCATCAGCTGAATCAGACATATCTTCTTCTGTCCAAGTTTCTTCTTTTCTAATTCTTTGATTTTATCTTTGTCCTTTTCATCTCTTCCAATTCCCAAAGACTCCTTAAATGATGTTGTAAAATTCCTTCAAGCCAATTATGCAAGTATCCAAGAATAATATGATTTATTGGATCCCAATAAGGCAAGTTATGGAGTCCAAATTGCAAATTCCGTGGTGATGGAAAAGTGGCATATAAGCTTCTCCAACCAGGGCTATGCTGAATGTCACTCATGATGCCACCAATAGGAACAGGATTATCAATATTGGCTTTGAAAGTTTTTTCCAAACTAGTTTCAATAACTTCTTGAGATAGAAAATTTAAGCCATGCACAAAATGACTGAGTGGTGTAGTACATTCGAGGTATTGGTTTAGAACCTTTAGAAGTTCTTTTAATCTCAAATAATGGAGTATTACAAGCATGCCATGATCTAGGTGACTTTTTCCAAGTACAATGAGAAGGAATAGCAGACCCAGAATGATATAATTGGAAGCATTTAGAACAGCAGATGGTAAGTGTGAGCTCTGGATCAATGCAATGTTTCCAATAAGCAGTGCGAACATCTCAAGGAATATCAAATTTCCCAAAAGACACCTTGATTCCAGCTTCAGTCTCAAAAGCAGTGTCAACAAGCCTCAGCAGTGTTGCCAGAAACAGATGAATAGCCTGAAGAACATAGTTTGATGCAGAATGGCTCAAATGCATGCGAGTATGAAGCCAAACAACAAAAAGACATATCATCTTCACCAGAAAAGTAACTGGAAGATCCATATTGACTATAATAATAATTCAATGTCAGTTCTGGTCTAATAGAGAGGCCTTATATACCTTTCTGGGAATGGGATATTTGATCTCCAAGTTGTTGCAGTATAGGAATGTCATTGGAATCTGAGTCACCTGACTCTGATGCTCTGAGCTGGTCAGCCTTTTTATGTCTGAGACGTGCTCTGGGTTGAACTTGCTGTCCAGGCTGTAGCACTCCATTATTGTTGAAGGACTTCTGTCTGCACTCAGTACAGACACAAATAACAGTAGCAGGCATGGGTTATAGCAAGAATTGGGCAGGGTTATATGTGATGGGGAAAGAAAGAAAGAAATCACAATGGGTCAGTCGCAATCTTAATATTTACCGCGGTCCCTGCACTGCGGTCCCACTTCTATTATTCTTGCCGAAAACAGATTGGTTTGTAATCATGTGTTATATAGACTTGTCCATGTATTATGTAAATTACAGTGCCATTTTTAAAAGGCTATCTTACCATCGCACAAGGGGATGGACCCGGTTGATTTTCAACCGGGCTGGACTTGCCCCCAGTGTGAATGCAGCCGATCAGAAGTATCCAAATTAGGAAATCGCAAAAGCAGGGTTAAATCAGTACTTTGGCCAGGCATAATGGGGGTTAGATCAGTACTTTGGTAAAGCATAACGGGGTTGAATCAGTACTTTATTTAAGACATAATATGGGTTAGATCAGTACAATAAAAGCAGGGTTAAATCAGTAGATACACCCCAGTTAGATCAGTAGTTCAAAACCAGGGTTACTTCAGGACTTCATATACCAGGGTTAATTCAGTACTTTATATTCAGGTCAAATCAGTAGTTATATTTCAGGGTTAAGTCAGTAGTTATTAAAAGGGGGTTAAATCAAAGACTACAGAGGGTAGAAACATATCTTGCATCATTTATTCTTCATATTTGAAGTTACATTTACTCTTTTCTACATGCCGCACCAGTGTGTTCTAAGTATGCAAGCACGACTTCACGTGACACGCACCCCAAATTATGCAACAATTGATGCTCTTACTCTTGACAGGATCCATCAAATGCTACCGCCTACTTCTTTCATCAGAGCGCCTTGTCTCGGTCGGAATCAATCATCATTAATTATGAATCGTCCTCATCCGTTGTATAGGCTTCATCCCCAAAAGGACATGCCCGTAAGATGCAATATCGGGCTGCAATACCCTCCTAGATTCCCGAGTCCTAAGCCCAGACAGCCAGGCTTTTAATGAGTCAAACTCTGTGGATGAGAGGAAAGAGCGGTCGTACTTCTGCACGACAAAAATGAGTACAATAAAAATTGTAGAGTTACCCTTCGAACATACCTTCAAGAAATCTATAGCTAGCGAGCAGAAACCAAACGGCGGTCTCCATTGACGCCGAGGATGAATCTTGGGATACAGGTAATACAGTGCACGTAGCGCATTCAAGTTGTTCTGTGTCGGAATCGCGTAAGGAAGACACTTGATAAACGGTAGAAAAACTTCCTCGTGATTATGTTCCAGCACGAGTGTCCCTCGAAATTGGTGTTCAATGCAGCGTATTGATTTTTACAAGCATGGTGAGAAGGAATGCGGCTAGATGAGGGTACCAGTCGGAAGGGCTGATGATTGAGCCTCCCTCCCTCGCAAACACTTGATCGTGGAACTGAGTTATCCATATGTGAAAGTCGTAAGCATCGAAATCAGCAATCGGAAGCTCCGATTGATCCAGATTTTTCTCCTCAACGATGGAGTAAGTCCCGCCATGGGATGGAGAGAGTATATGCAAAGACACAGACGGAGTAGAGTCGCTATCACTGTACATACAAAGATTAGAGCAGTAGGCGTCTGTAAAGTGTGGCAAGTAGGCGATTTCGAATATTCGTTTGGCAACGTATAACATTGTTTGAGGAAGGCTACTATCATGATCTTTGATAATGTCTTTACTGTGTCCGGTCTGGTATTATGGATGGCAGCGGTAAATTACTGAACGAAATATGATTATATTGGCGCTCACCATCTGCCTGTAAAACCAGCCCAATGCTCCCAATACCAAACCAATCGAGGATTCAGGATCAAGTAAACGATCCCAGAAAGATGCATCCATTATGATGTTGAATATTTCCATTTTCTTCGGATCTTCAAAGTATTCTTTGGAGTGTATGTCCGAAATTCGTCCGTATCGTAAGAAGCAGTTGGCAGTATACACGAGCCACGATCGATTTTGAACAACCGATTGGTCATCATTGCCATAGAATATCCTATTAAAGCACTGGACACTGAGACTTACTATCCGATAGTCCCATGCTGAAACAGGTTGGTTTTCCTGACAATCGCCTTGGACCTTATGTTTCACGGCCGAACAGACTGGACCCACAGTAAATATATCGAGATATCCTCTGGCATTGGGCTTGAAATGAAAGGTATATCAAGTCAGGGAGATGTTGGAGATCAGATATAATGGTATCCAGATCGATATTCATTGATTCCGAGATATCCTCGATGGTAATTTTATTCACTGAGCCGACTAAAGATCTATTACTGTATAAAGCGATGAATGCGAAGGTAGCCGAGTTTTGGGTGATCGGTCCATGACCTGCTTCGCTGAAAGTGTTTGAGCAATGGTGAGAACGTCTTTGAGAGACTGGAGTAGATGTTGGTGAATATTATGCCCATATGGACAGAGGACGGTCCATTCAGTTTGCAGATTGGCAAGAAACGGTAAGACAGCGGTGGTAAACCAGTACACATGACTTGCTTGGGAAAAATGCGAGGGATTGCGAGCTAAGATCCTGTGAAGGCTTTCACCAAGTTCCTCTAATGAATAGACAATAGATCCAGCATCGCGTCTGCTCCACGTCATAAACCTAAGTTTATTGAGCATTTCACGACAGGTCGATAGTCCGATACTGTCAGAAAATATGTATATCAGTGTCCTTGTATATTTCAAATATACAAAAATGCTAATGCACTTACCATGCTATAGTTCGCTCTGCCCGTGGACTATCCTGAAGAATATCAACCCCGAGCTTGAGCACGGCGCAGATAAACTCAGTCGGAACAGCACTCTTATCAATTGCATACTCTCCTGACCTTGACTCATCCTTGAGAAATTCCCGGAACGATAGGTGACAGAACTCAATCGATGCCTCTACCAATGGAAACCCGAAGATCGGCTCCAGCGCACGGAACTTCTCGGAGTATTCAGCCTTGGATATTATAATCAAGGAGCTTAAGGCCTTCAACACGAGTTGAATTTCTCCCGAATCCACTCCCAGCATTTCCTGAATCGTTTTTCGCTGAATCTGAGTAAGAGACCACCAAGGACACGTTTCATTGTGTGTGGTCGAGGATATGACGACAGGATGGTGGCGTAGAGTTTATCAAGATCCGAAAATGCTGATGCTTGATGTGGTCCAGGTGTCGTCAATATCTGGAGTTGCTCTCGGGGATCACAGAAATTGGATGAGGCACCAACAAATTCCAAGACTGTGGATGCGTACACGTACTGGCCTGAAGCACTATAGACAAATCGCTGGATGATATGATCTGGAGGCCAAGGACGCGGGGTAGAAGACATTATTCGAATATTCTCGTCATAAATTTTTTGAATCCTTCTCGAAGATACCTCCCAACATCGTCATCCGCGTCCTCATCGTCTCGTAGAGATAGCGATTTTGTAATATTTACCAGAGATCCAATTTCGAATGAATCGGAAATCCAGTACTCGGGGCGACTGACAATGAGAAATCGGAGGGGATATTATGTTCAATGATTGCCTTGGTTAAGACTGAAAGGATTTCGGACTGCATGCGTTTTGACCCAGCGCATTCGTCTAAACCGTCGATTATAATTGTGGGGCTGTGCTCAGGCCAGTCATTGACACGGAGCAACGGCTCTATGATGAGGTATCGGAGTTGGACGTCGATAGATTTAGTCGGAAGCGTGGGATTATCAAGCATAGCAGAGTCAATGAGTGCACGAAAGGACGGGAAATTGAGAGCGAGCTGATATGCAATTGTCGAGAATAGCTTCGTACCATACCCACGTCCAACGGCATCTTTGGCGAAGAAAAAGCTCCCGGCATACTTGCTGTCCCCGGGGACCTCCTGCAAAAGTACGGCAATGGAGTGGGCGATGGCAGATTTGCCGGCTCCAGCTGGCCCGTTAAGCCAAAGCGCCCGTTCCTTGGGAGAAGGATCATCAACCCAGTCAAGTATAGCGCTGATTATCTTCTCGCGAGTGCCAGGATGGCATTTCGGGGAGGAAACCGCTCGGCAGAGTTATACATCGCATCAGCTGCGATGTGCTGCCCCAGAATGTGCAGTCCTGTTGCTTCAGAATCAGTTAAAATGCTCCGTAGATGACGTCTACTGCCACTAACCTACGTCCCTTCCTCCATCGTAGTAGTCCCCTTCTATTTGTCGAAAGCTCCCGCCATTAATCGTGACATTTCTCGCTCCTTGGAATTGCTGCATACCCGACATGTGAGAGGGATGAGAGTGAATTGTGGAATACTTCTCATTTTTAGGCATATTTGTGAAATTCTGAAAGGATGTACACTGTAGTAGCAGGGAACAGAAGTTGTGTCGATCTCTCACGGGCACAGGCTGTTTATGCGGGTTGACATAAGGCACCGAGCATAGCCTCGGCTAGGGAATTTGTCGTTGTTTGATGTGTACAGAGTGACGTTGATCGCGATTCAAAGCCAGTACACGTAAGGATTGTTATATATACTGGTTGATTGTATTGGAGATAAAAGAGAGGTGTGGATCCTTCGCAGTTGAATTCCAAAACTCTAGACCCATCCCAAAAATATATACACCTGTCCCATATTAATAGCTGTGTCAAATAATTATCTTCTGTGGCTTGTTACAGGCTACGAGCTAGTTTTGGGGTAAAATAGGGCTGGCCGTGTTGCCGCGGGGTACAAGATTGTATCTAATATGATGTTCAATATTTCTGTTACCTTGCGATCTTCAAAGTATTCTTTGAAGTGTATGTCCGAAATTCAACTGTATTGTAAGAAGCCATAGGAAGCCTGCATGAGCCACCGTGGGTTTGAATGAACAATAGGATATCATTGCTGTACCAGCCCACCAATTCTGCGACCTGTACCCAGACGCAACAGGATAGCAACACCCCGGTAGGTCTTTGGGCTCGTTCAGGTCAAGACTCAGGCTGTCACATACTGTTCGTTCCACGCCCTTTCCGTCTCACATCCACTCCCCCACATCCTTGCTGGCTTAATCCACTTACTCTCTTCATAGAACCCCTCTTGTCCACTCCCTGTCAAATTCAAACCCTTTCCCAATCCCAATTCAGTCTCACTAACCTTATGAGCCCGTACCGCATCCCAAACGCACATGCACATGCACTCATATACCCCTCCCCGTGTACAACCCATCCGCCAGAGGTTCCTGCGATGATGTTACACGGTCGAGGCGCACGTACGGCAGCAAATTCACACGTCCAAAATCTTCTGACTATTGCGTCTTGCCTTCAGCCTGACAAATTCATGCGGCAGGAGTGCTGTGAGAATGTCCGTTTTGTCCGAGCGGATTGGGAGGGGCGCGTCACGTTAAGGGTCAATGGTGCTTGTTGCCTGACCATGTACAATCAAACTAGTAGTATTCATCATTCCCCCGTCTATGCATGGACTGGAACAAGTGAACAAGACGGTAGTAGTAAAGGTCGTAGGAATGTAAACCTATGCAGATCCATCTGATCCGAATATAGAGGACATGTCCATGCATATCATGGTCAGTTAATTTCGGGAGGGCGATCGCAGAAGATAGAAGAGGGGACTGTACGGCTTCATGGAATAAGTGAGGACGGAGATTCAACGCGTTGCTGTGCTTCAATATGGGGGAATCATGAGTTGGGTGCTTAAACTACAATGAGTACTTTGATTCCCTCGATCCCAACCCGAGTCTACAATTCTCTCCTCTCCATCTATTCAGAGTCCTGTTAAAAGGTCAGAGTCAACATCCCTCAACCTTGACTAACATCAACCTTTCATTAGTCTCCCTCATCCCTTCAATGTGGCGTTTGAAATTAGCGTAGTGTCCAAGAAGTTCGGTTTATTGAGAAATGCTCTCATAATTCTATTAATCATCTCCTGTATCACCTCCTGAATCGATGATCTTTCGTGTTGCTGCTCCCACGACGAGGACATAACAAGCAAGCAAGCTCTTCTGAGAGTCCTGACCAGCCTCCGAAGTTGTGATGAGACGTAGGTAGACATACTGGCGTTCCATTTAAAATACGAGTGGGTTTTCAAAATCAAAGGGAGAGCTTTTCAGAATTTGAAGGGATTTGTCCAGTAATGACCACAACAGTCTGGGCTACTGTGACGGGGCGTGCTGTTCACATGAGTCCCGGCACACTGTAAGAACCTCGAAATGACTAGATAGAGCTCGGTATTCAAGGTCGACTACCTACGTATTCTACGAGATCTTTATATACTGTGGAGATACAGCTACGTAATATTAATTACTTCAAAAACTCAAGAGAAAGAGATAGAAAAGTGAAGAAAACATAAGATAAGATAACAATTGAAATTCAGACATGCCCGATTGGGATGTCTTTGACTGCCACTAATCACGTTTTGACCTCCCTAAACAAGTTCAAACCACGCAGACGCGCAATGGATGCGTAAAGTTTAAACTCACGCGTACCGCTCCAATGAATCACACTACCACAATCCAATTAACATATACAGACAGTATATAGCGGTGGACGATGTCTTCCGACGCGTGGCGCACCTCCACGTACAGAAAGGACCCAGCATCCGCAAGTAGGTATACCGCTCTTATCTGAACCAGGAGACGGGTGGAGAGACTACCTTCGGTGATCCTCGCTGTATTCAACACGTATATTTTGTTCTTTTGTCATCCGTATCCTTATACCGTGCTCTCCGACGTGCTCCGCTATCTATCGTTTCCGGAATACCTCGTTCTGAACCCTTATTGTTTCTCCCTTTATGACAGTCCATCCTCGAGGTCATCTTCCTATGCGCTGTTGGGTACATCCTGGCGAGACAAGGTATCCGGGATGAGAAGACCCAAAAGGTACGTGTACGCTCTCCCATGAGTAACTTGGTTCATTCCAAGGCTGTAATTTATATTATTGTTGATCACTGACGTCTAAAATTACAGCAAATCAACATACTCAATGTATCGCTTTTCACACCCGCACTACTCTTTTCCAAAGTTGTTTTTTTACTTGTTTCCTGGTACGTGTACATGACGAGCAGTTTTTCTATCATTATTTCTAATGAGACTTACGCTGGATCTAACCGATCTTTCCAGAGAAACTCAAGGAACTCTGGACGATTTCGATATGGTTCATCATCATCATAGGCGCCTCAATAGTTGTAGGCTGGGTTCTGAGATGGACGTTCAGGTCGAAACAGTCGTAGCGGTACGTGCACCGTATCCTTCCTTTTCCTTGTATCCGTTATCCTTTTTCACGATTCACGTTTCTTTTCGCATTTCGTACTGCCGTTTTATTCCCTTCATCCCTCTCCCATTCACAGATGCTTTGAATACTCCCCACCACGTCCTACCTTAATCGCCCTCCTCTCTCTCTCTCCTTTGCACTTAATCGATTCTAACTCATTCTCACACAGTCACACACACTTAGGACCTTCATAATGGCTGCCGCGATTTTCATGAACTCCAACATACTCCCCATCGCGCTCATGCAGAGCCTCGTCGTCTCGAGTGCCCAACCTCGCGTGAGGCTCGGAAAATTACAAGAATGCTATGCTCGGACACGCGCTAACGTATTTGATGATATCTAGTACACTTAGAATGGTGGTATGTGGCTCTTGCTTTCGTTTTACGCTCTATTCCACTTCTTTCATACTCACCTATCCCTCTCGCCTATATCGCCCATATCCATCACCGTCTCTGTCCTTTTACCCACCCGCGTGCATCCCGCTAACCACCTCTCACAGGTCACTTAGAGCTACGGCGTGAGCCTCTTCTCGCAGGCATACACAATCCTCGCACCACCCGTCCTCTCATCCGCGACACCGCCATTTACATCCATCATCGGACTCCACACAGATCGCAACGGCGAGGTTGAGGGCACGCCGCTCCCCTTGGACTTCACCGATGACGACGAACAGGAGGAGAATGGGGATGAACATGATTTAAGGACGCACATGTTGAACTCGACGCTCGTACAGTTGTGGGCGTCGATGAAGAGGTGTAGGGGCCAGTTGACGGAGTCGCCGACGTTCTCTGCGCCCTTGTCGCTTCGCATCACCGCATCCTTGGGAGTCCCTGGTATTTTGTGTGCTACGTCATTGTTCACAACATCCGCACAGAATGGAAAATGGCCTCAAATGCAAACGAAACAGGGACAAGGGACCGGGACACGGTACAGGAGCAGGGGCTGGAAACAGTAGGAGACATCCCCTGCTGGCTGGCAGGCGCAGCACAACGTTCTACAACTCGTTCCAGAATAGGCCAGATGAGATCCATGCGGACTTGCCAGCTGTCGGGTGTCGGTGCTTCCGCTGCTTCTTCTTGGCTGATGCAGCGCGAAGCGCTGGACGTGTGCGAGGGATGGGGAGATGAGTGGTAGAGGGGTGAGGAGCGGGATGGATATGAAGCCAAACGCGACTTCAATAGTACATGTGGCCTCGAAAACGGTGCACCCTCTCCTCTATGCTCGTTCATTCTCAAAGCTTCTCATCACCCTCCGCCCCTTACACATACGTTCTGAACCCTTACACGCTTCTCCTCTCGATATATGCATTCCTAACAGTTTCACTTGACGCCGTCCCGTCCTGCTCTCGCTCATCGTCACCCTGACACCCCCGCTGCAATATGCGCTGGAGCATAATAGCGCGTTAAGGCCTGTGAATGATGCGGTTGGGATGTGGGAACTGTGTAGTGCCAGTGACGCTTGTTGTGTATTTTGGGGGTGGGGAGGGAAGGGGGAAGGAGGCTGGGGGAAGGAAGGAGGGTGAGGGGAAGGAAGGAGGGCGAGAGCAAGGAAGGAGGGCGAGGAAGGAAGGAGGGCGAGGGGAAGAAGAGGAAGTGTATAGGAGGTATATTCCGCTTCGGGACATATTTAAATAGGAAACCGTAGGATAGTGGCAAAAGGAACAGGAGATGGGCAGGGCGGGAGTGGGAAGCCCGGCGAGCCGAGGATGGTGCTGCTCGCAATCTTGGTGCACATGCTGCTCACTCCGCCGATTGTCCCTGCGACGAAGAGCGACTGGCATGCCATGTTTGAGGTTCTTTTTTCATTTCGGTATGTCCTATGTGGGATGTATGCGCCTTGTATTTCTCTCCTTTCTCTTTTGGGGGACTTCCCTTCTTCATCATTCGATCGCTTACCGTTCGTAGTTCTTTGATCTCGATCACTCTAACTGTTCTTCCTCTTCGCTTTTTCTTTTTCTCCTCCCTTCCTTTCTGTTCCTTACAATAAAATCACAAACCATTCCTCCCTCTTCCTCTTTACTCTCACTCACGCAGGCTGATATCCGTCGTCGTCAGCACCGTCATTCTGTACTCCCCACCCCGTCCCGTCACCTCTCTTTCAAGTTTTCTCATCATCCAAGAATTCCCTCCGTTGTGCTTCAAACTGCAGGTGTTTTACTTTCAGAACACTTACAAAAACATACAACCCGCGTTCCCTCGCCCTCGCTGCACACCAAAGTCAAAAGCATGGCCCCATCTATACCAGCACCGCTGGCCGTCTTGGGCACGGATCCCTCTAACACATCAACACGAACTCATACAGGGAATGAGTCCAGCCAAGGGCACAGCGGTGTTCCTGGATGAGATTGAGGTTATCAAGGAGGCGGGAATACGATACAGCAGCGGATGACGACGAATGAGGAGAAGTATAAGGCAATGGTGGATCCGGAGAAGACGCCGCTTGAGATTGGGATTACGCATGCCAAGACTCACGATATGGAGGTGCGTTGGCTTTCTTCCCTTTCTTCCATTTCTTTTCGTCATGCTAACATTCGTCAATTTATTCTCGCTAGAATTGGCATATACACGTTAAACTGGGCTCGCGTGGAATCTTTCGAAGGCGACACCGGCATTATCTCCAATACGCACTCCGACTCACATCCATATCCTGCAAAAACCTGTCCCCATCCCTCTCCCCTGCCTCCCTCATCTCTTTCCTCCTCCTCTCTTCCTACACGTGCTCACGCGGTATTGAGTTCCTCCTGAGTATATACCCGGAGGTCGTGAAGACTGCGATAACGACAGAAGCGGAGTCGCAATGTGACGCTCGTGTTTAGACGGGCGCATACGATCAGCAGTGCGTTGGATACGTTATTTTGAAGGGGAGGAGGATGAATAGAGGGTGCGAGCGAAGATGATCTTGTAGCAGTGTGCGAGGGAGGCATTGGGCGATGCGGTGTGATGGATCTGTTGAGTTTGCAGCCGCTGGAGAGGATGTATAGCGGTAGGTCTTTCTCAGTCTGGAGATATTCTCTTGTGTTTGAGACTCGAGCGCTAATCCCATCATCCAATTTCCAGGTCGTACGATGGTATCGTTCTGGGATCACATTTGAATGTGAGCCCCATCGCCTATAAGCCCTCTTATTGTTCAAGCCCGTTGCATCCTTCAGCTATACTCAAGCGCACAAGCTGCTCATCGTCACTGCCTGTAGGCCTCTGGATGACCACCTTGATATAATCCGGTACAGGCACCGCATCGATATACTCCCACTTTCTCTCCCGCTTGCGTGCAACCCTATCCCTCAGGCTATCGTTAGCCATAACACAACACCCCCACTCGCATATACACCCACATCTCGATCTACATATACATCCACATTTCTTTCAAATGCTCACCCGCCACTACCCGGCGCACGCTCTGGACTTGGCATGGAGTCTATTATTTTAACGACGCAAAACGATGTCGACTTATAGACAACACCATAGAACAAGGGACCATGGGTCCTTCGACGAAGCGTGATTGTACGACTTCCATTTTCAATCCAGGTCCGAGTTGTCCCGTCTCTTCCCCTTCAGAATCTCCGCTTACATTATCGATTTCAATCTCTTCCTATCGACAGTGTTCGTCTTATTCACAGAAGCCTCCCACTCACCACATAGTAAAGTATGCAAGCACGACCTCGCGTACACTCCAACTTGTACTACAATTAACGCTCATACTCTTGACAGGATCCATTAAATGCTTCCGTTCCCTTCTTTCATCAGAGTGCCTTGACTTGGTCGGAGTCAATCGTTGTTAATTATGACTCGCCTTCATCTGTTGTATAAACATCAAACTTATCATATACGTGCCTGTCAGATCGGATATTGCCCTGCGATATCCTCCTAGATTCCCGAGTCCTAAGCCCCGAAAGCCAGTCTTTTAATGAGCCAAACTCTGGGGATGAGAGGCAAGAGAGGTCGTACTTCTATACGACAAAAATGAGGACAATAAAAACGGTAGAGTTATCCTTCAAACATACCTTCAAGAAATCTATAGCTAGAGAGCAGAACCCAAACGGCGGTCTCCATTGACGCCGAGGATGTATCTTGGGACACAGGTAATGCAGTACACGTAGCGCATTCAAGTTGTGCTGTGTTGGAATTGCATAAGGCAGACACTTGATAAACGGCAGAAAAAATTTCTTCGTGATTGGTTTCCAGTATTGTTCGAAATTGGCGTTCAGCGCAGCGTATTGATTTTTGACGAGCACGGTGAGAAGGAATGCAGCTAGATGAGGATACCAGTCGTAAGGGCTGATGATTGAGCATCCCTCTCTCCAACACTTGCTCGTGGAACTCAGATATACATATGTGTAAGTCGAAAGAATTGAGACGAGGAGACAGAGGCGCCCATTGTTCCGGATCCATAGTCATCTCCTCAACGATGGAGTAGGGTCCGTCATGGGGTGGAGGTGTTATATGTAAAGATACAGACGGAATTTCGTCTCTATCACTGATCATCCAAAGTTTAGTACTGTAGAGTCTGTGAAGTATGGCAAGTAGCCGATTTCGAATATTCGTTTGGCAACATATAGCATTGTTTGAGGAAGGCGACTATCGTGATCTCTGATAATGTCCTTGCTGGGTTCTGTCTGGTATTTGGATGGAAGCGGTAAATCAGTGACCAGAATATGATGATATTGACACTCACCATCTGCCTGTCAAACCAGCCCAACGCTCCCAATATCAATTTAATTGAGGCTCCATCGATATCGCGTAAACGATCCCAGAAAGATGTATCCATGATGATGTTGAATATTTGCATTTTCTTCGGATCTTCAAAGTATTCTTTGGAGTTTATGTCCGAAATTCGACTGTATCGTAAGAAGCATTCGGCAGTACGCTCAGACCACCGTAGTGCAAACGATAATGGGTCATCATATCTGGGTAATATCCCGGTAAAGTGCTTGGCACTGAGACTTACTATCTGATGGTCCCATGCTCCAATATGTTGGTTTTCCTGACATTGGCCTTGAACCTTGTGATGGACGGCCGAAAAGAAAGGACCTATATGTATATAGCATGAATAGTCTCTGTCACTATGGAAGAAATCTAGGTATACCAAGTTGGGGAGGTGTTGGAGATCAGATATAATGGTATCCAGACTGATATTCATTAACTCCGAGATATCCTCGATGCTATGCTTCATGGAAGATGAGTCAGAACTGTATAAAGCGATGTATGCCAAGGTTGCTGAGCTTTGGGGTGATCGGTCCATGATCTGCTGTGCTGAAATCGTTTGAGCAACGGTGAGAACGGCTGTGAGAGACTGAAGTAGGTGTCGGTGGTTTTTACGCCAATATTGACAGTCCAAGGCCCTCACAGATTGCATCTCGGTAAGAAATTCCAAGACAGGGATCGTAAACCAGTACAGATGACTTGCTTGGGCAACATGCGAAGGTTTGCAGGCAGTGATCTTGCGAAGGCTTTCACAAAGTTCCTCTAATACATTGGCAATAGATCTCCCATCGAGTCTGACGCTCAACGGCAGACCTTCAAGTCTATCGAGCATCTTACGATAGATTGATAGCCCGATACTGTCAGAAAATGTGTATATCAATATCATTATATATTTTCCAAACATAAAATGCTAAGGCTTACCGTTCTATAGTCTGCACCGCCCGTGGACTATCCTCAACAATATCGACTCCGAGCTTGAGTACGGCGCAGGTAACCTCAGTCCCAACAGCGCTCATATCAATTGCATACTCTCCTGACCTTGACTCATCCCAGAGAAATTCTCGGAACGATAGGTGACAGAACGAAATCGATGCATCTACCAATGGAGACCCAAAGATCGGCTCCAGCACACAGAACTCCTCGGAGTATTCAACTTTGGATATTCTAATCAAGGAGCTTAGGGCCCTCAACACGAGTTGAATTTCTCCCGAATCAACTCCCAGAATTTCCTGAATGGTTTTTCGCTGAATTGAGCAAGAGACCACCAAGGACACGTTTCATTGTATTTGGTCGAGGATATGACGACAAGATGGTAGCGTAGAGTTTATCAAGCTCCGAAAATGCGGATGCACGATGTGGTCCAGGCGTCGTCAATATCTGGAGTTGTTCTCGGGGATCACAGAAGTTGGATGAGGCGCCAACAAATTCCAAGACAGTGGACGCGTACACGTACTGTCCAGATGCACTACGCACAAATCGCCTGATAATATGATCTGGAGGCCAAGGACGCGGGATAGAAGACATTATTCGAATATTCTCCTCGTAAATCTTGTCGAATATCTCTCGAAGATACCTCTCAATATCCCTATCTGCGTCACTATCGTCTCGTAGACAGAGCGGCTTTGTAACGTGTACCAAAGGTCCAATTTCGAACGAATCGGAAATCCAGTACTCGGGGCGACTAACAATGAGAAATCGGAGGGGATATTGTACTCGGTGATCGCATTGGATATGAGTGAAAGAATTTCGGACTGCATTCGTTTAGACCCTGCGCATTCATCTAAACCGTCAATGATAACTGTGGGGTTGTGCACAGGCCAGTCAATGACATGTAGTAATGGCTCTATAATGAGATATCGGAGTTGGACGTCGATGGATGTAGTCGGAAGAGTAGGATTATCAAGCATAGCAGCGTCAATTTGAGCACGAAAGGATGGGAAATTGAGGGCGAGCTGGTATGAAATTGTTGAAAATAGCTTTGTCCCGTCACCACGTCCAACTGCATCCTTGGTGAAGAAGAAGCTCCCAGCATACTTGCTATCGTCCGAGATCTCCTTCAGATGAACGGCAATGGAGTGGGCAATGGCTGATTTTCCCGCTCCTGCTGGTCCGTTGAGCCAAAGCGCTCGTTCCTTGGGAGTGGGGTCGTTGATCCAGTCCAGTATTGTGTTGATTATCTTCTCGCGAGTTCCGGGGTGGCATTTCGCAGGAGGGAACCGTTCGGCAGAGTTATACATTGCATCAGTCGCGATATGCTGCCCCAGAATGTGCAGTCCTATCGCTCCAGAATCAACGTAAATGTTCAGTGTATGATGTCTACTGCTCTCACCTTCGTCCCTTCCTCCTTCGTAGTAATTCCCTTCTACTACTTGTCGAATGCTCCCGCCAGTAATCATGACGTTCCTGGCACCTTGGAGCAGCTGCATACCCGAGTTGAGGGTACGATGAGAGCGTATTGCGGAATATTTCTCGTCTTTAGGCATTGTACTAGGGCTTTGTGAAGGAAGAAACAGTTGCTAACGATGCCCACGGCGTGGAGCAACACAGAAGTGAAGGGAATTCACACGGGTATGTGCCCTAGTCAGTTCGTGCGGTACAACGTTGCGACGTGCACTGCAATGTGCTGGATATAAATACTGCTATTAATAACCACCACATCCTGTACATGTCTCAAATTGCTGTTAATCTTCACCCCAGTAGTCCTGATATTCTTGGCACCATTAGGACTGCGGAAAGACGAGGAAGAATGTACTCACCTATGCCGCTCACTGTACATTATCACAGTATATCACAGAGTTGGACTACACAATGGTGTTATGTTTTCCGACGGAGTCCGCACAGATGTATGTACAGCTTTAGTAATAGACACAGTACAACTCCCATTACAAGGAGAGTTGGAAGTAATGTACCGGAAGGTGGTGCTATTCTATTCCCAAAACTGGGTTGGACACCGTAAAATCACCCCCTTCTATGTCGAATTTGCCTGCGATGGGGCTCTCATACTGAAGCCTGCTCAGGTGAGAGCGTTGTTGTTAGCGGGTTCAGCCCACGGAATGCTCTTGCTGTGTCAAATGCGCACAGTTTAAAACGATATATGACTCAATGGATGATTATAGAATCACTATCACACGTGCTAGTACCTTGACTTGGTTGAGTCATGGACATGGCTGTGATCAAGCTCTCTTGTCAGAAAATCACTATCAAATGCGGTCGTCACTACATTTACCCGAGATTGTGACATGCCCGCATTCTTTTACACTTTCTCAACTGTTGGGAGTGGTGGTCAACAAAGTCACCTTTTCTCACTTTTGCCACGCGAAGTGACAATCAAAGTGAACGTAATAGCAGCTTTACCATTTTCTGTCCTGCGTAGGACTGTGTTAACACTGATACGGTCGACCGTCTGATGAGCACCTTTAGACAGACACTATCAGTTCTGGCGCTCCGCGAAACGGTCCGGGTCCTTCCCCTCCGTTTAATTTGTGTGCTGGTGCGGAGTACATATAGAGTAAGCGGCAGCACGGTTCTATTGCTATGTCTTCCAATAAAATATTCTCTCTGGGAGTGACATATTTACTCACTGTCTACTGATGTATGGTTTTCATCATAATGCACGAAATATTACTGCTACGCCGACTTCAACAGTCAAGTGTTTTTGCCACCAAAAGGGGCTAATATTTGGCGAAGAGATGTTGCACGTGATGGATCCCAACACGTCATTCGCGTTCACAAAAATTGTTCCAGACAACTTGTTGATTCAATTTGGCCGTCCTTTCACTCCTCTCAATATCTCTCCCGCTCTTTCCTCATGCAGCCAAGAGATCTCTCTGCTGCGCTTTACACTTCAGGCGCTTTCGTTTGCATGCCACACTACGCCGACTTATAACAAACTCACAGGACTCTCGCCGCACATTAAAAGTAACAGGATGGCATCGTCCGTGCCCCCACTTCCCACTGTCTCAAGTACGGATCCGTCTAAGTGTGTCCTGAAATCGATCCGGATAGCTATCGCGCAAAAACTTTCGAATGTGCTGTCGCTCACAGTTCAGGATCCCTGGGGAGCTGGAAGAGACAGCGGCTGAAGTCATCAAACACGTACGTGGTTATTATTTTTACATTTTGTACTACTAAATTGACTGAGCCTTGCTGCTCACAGTTCCAACCGGACAAGTGAGTTGAGTCCGTCGTGCTCGACAAGTCCATCCTCCACTACGCGTGAACACGATAAGTTCTCACCCAGATCGACACCCCACATGCAACGTGCCCTCTGGTCTGCCCAAGTACGACACGAACAACTCGGTCAATGGTAAGAAGGTCGTCATCGAGTACTCGTCGCCAAACATCGCCCAGTTGTTCTACGTCGGGCATCTGCTGAACACAATCATCAGCGCGTTTTTGGCTGAACTTGTATAAAGCATGTGGGTGGAATGACATCTCGATGAATTATCTGGGCCATTGGGGTGCACAGGTAAGATTTTTCTCTCTTCGTCGCCTTTTGTTTTTGTTTTCGCACAGAATCCCTTTTTGCTTCTATTCTGTTCCTCGCCTCTTCTTCGCCATTCCTTGCGTCTTCTATTCCCGATCCCCAAACACCCCACTGACACCTCCCTTCCTCTCCCCCTAGTTTGGCCTAATCGCCACCGGCTTCGAAAATACTGCTCACAAGCCGGGCTCGAAAAAGACGTCATCAAGCACCTCTTGACATCTATGCCGCCATTAACAAAGACGCCTCCAACCGACCCGCCGTCAAGGCCTCCGCCTTGAACTGGTTCAAGACATGGAAGACGGAGACCAAGACGCCCTGCGCAACTGGGGCATGTGAAGAGAGATGAGCATGCGGGAGTATGAGAAAGAGTATGAGAGGCTGAATGTGAAGTTTGATGTGTGTACGGGGAGATCCAGGTGGGAATGAAGCGATGGATGGGGCGCTGGAGAAGTTGGAGAGTATGAGTTTGATTTTGGAGTCGGATGGTGTGAAGCTGGTGGAGTTGGAGAAGTGGAGGCCGGGCAAGCCGTTGTTCGTAAGAAGGGTATGTTCCATTTCTTTATTTTTTTCTCTCTTCCTGTTCCTTCATTCAGAACCTTCATCACAGATGGAAAGTTGGTATACCTGACACGCGATATCGGCGGCGCAATCACGCGCTACGAGACATATAAATTTGATAAAATGAAATACGTCGTTTTTTCGCAACAAAACCTGCATCTCTCCCAATTCTTTGTAGTGCTCGAGCTTCCCCTGGGCGTCCTTGCTCATGCAGATCACCTACCGGCTCTTACAAGGAATGAGCACGAGGAAAATGGCGGTGGTGTTTTTGGACAAGATCATTAAGCAGGTGGGGAACGTGATGCATGAGCACGAGGACAGGCTTCATTTTCCCTGTGTTCGTTATGCTTTTCCACGATTCGCGTTTCTCTTCGCGTTTCATCCCGTCGTTTCCTTGCTCTCCCATTCGACAAGCACTTTGAATACTACCCACCGCATCCTACCTTGCTCGCCCTTGTCTCTCTCTCGTCCCTCCGCACTTAATTGACCTCAACTCACTCTCACACAGTCACACAGTCAGGAGCTTTATAATGGCCGCCGCCATATGCATGAACTCCGACGCACTCGCCATCGTGCTGATGCCGAGCTTTGTCATCTTGGTGCCCAACCTCGCATGGGGCTCGGACGATAATAAGAAATACGCTGATGTATTCGATGATGTCCACTACGCTTGGAATAATAGTATGGCTTTTGCTTTCGTTTCGTTTTACGCTATGTTTTACCCCCTTCGTATGCACCCTTTCTCTCTCGCCATACCCATACGTCCATCGTCGTATCTGTCCTCTTACCCACCCGCATACATCCCGCTAACCACCTCTCACAGGTCCCACAGCTACGGCGTAAGCCTCCTTGCAGGCAGACACCATCCTCTCACCACCCGTCCTCTCATCCGCCGCAGTTCACATCCATTCTCGGACTCTAATACAGATCGCAACGCCGAGTATGAGGGCACGCCGCTCTTCTTGGAATAACGCACGCGTTGAGCTCGCCGCTCGTACAGTCGTCGGCGTCGATGAAGAGGGTGGCCGGCCAGTTCACGGAGTTGCCCACCTCCTCTGCGCCCTCGTCGCCTCACATCACCGTGTCCTCGGGAGTCCCTGGTGTTCTGTGTGCTACGTCATTGTTCACGACATCCACGCGGAACGACAAATGACCCCAACGCAAACGGAACAGGGACAAGGGACCGGGACGCGGCACATGAGACAGGGACTAAAAACAGCAAGCGGCCCCTGCTCCCGCCTGGCAGGCACAACACGACATTCTATAATCCGTTCCCCAACAGTCCGAATGAAAGCTGGGTGTCGGTGCTCCAACTGCTTCTGCTGGTGCTGGTACGGCGCTTGGCGCCGGAAGTGTGGGTGCGAAGGATGGGGAGACGAGTGGTAGTGAAGATGAGGAAAGGGATGGGGATGAAGTTGAATGCATCCTCAATGGGATCTCGGGCCTCGAAAATGGCGCACACTCTCGCCCACATTCTCGTGCTCCCCATGCACCCTCCCCATTCTCAAAGCTCCTCACCACCCTCCGTGCCCTCCACATACATCCTGCCCCTTCTCCGCACACTCCTCCTCTCGGTCCACGCATTCCTAACAGTCCCATTCTACGCCGCCCTACTTTCGCTCATCGTTGCATTGACGCCTTCATTACAGTATGCGCTAGAACATAATAATAGCGCGTCAAGGCCTGTGAATTGAACAGTTTAGATGTGTGGCAAGTGTGCGGTGCCGATCACGCTTGTTGTGCTTGGGGTGTGTTTTCGGGGTGAGGAGGAGGAGACTTAGGGAAGTAAGGAGGGGGGAAAGGAAGGAGGGGACGGGGAGAAAGGGGAAGGGGATAAAAGGGGGAGGTATAGGAGGTAATATACAGCGCGTCAAGGCTCTATTCCGCTTTGGGACACATTCGATTGCGCAACGGAAGGATACACAAAGTGGAAAAGGAGTCGAGCCGGCAAGCCGAAGACGGTGAGCCGAAGATGGTGCTATTCGCAATCTCGGTGCACATGCCTCTCACGCCGCTGATGGTCTCTGCGACGAGGAGCGACTAGCCTGATGTGTTTGAGGAGTGAGTGATTTGTTCTTTTTTCGTGTCTATAGTCCTATGCTATGTGTTGTGAGGACGGGATGTATGCGCCTTTTATTTTATTTTTTGGGGGGATTCTATAACCTTCCTTTCTTAGTCACTCGATCACCTATCGTTCGTAGTTCTTTGATCTCGATCACTATACTGTTCTTCTTCGCTTTCCTTTTCTCCCACTTCCTTTCTCCTCCTTACAACAAAACCGCGAACCGTTCCTCCCTCTCCCTCTTTCCTCTCACTCACGCAGGCCGGTATTCATCGTCGTCAGCACCCTCTTCTACTCCCTGCCCGCGTTCACCCTCGCGCAGATCATGTCTGCCGGCTCATTGGCCGGCTTGTTCGAATGGGTCATTAGTCGGATTATTTTTTTGGAGCTATTGTGTGTTGATGTCGGTTGTTGTGTTGGGGAGTGTGTCGGGTGGGTTGTGGTTGTCGGAGATTTTATATTGATTTCTCAGGAGGGGAGAGGTGTTGATGTGATTTGACATAGGGGGACGATAGTGGGGTGTGGTCCCACGACGGGTTTGTTTTTATTCTTTTGTCCTTGCTTTTCCTTCTAGTGAGCTGTGCTTACTGAATCAATTATCTATGCTTCATTTCTTCATTTTATTTTCCTCCTCGCATTGTTGCTTCAAGGTCAGATCTTAATGCGTACTCGTACATCACTGCATACTCAGATAGAATATCAATTTTTTCTGGCATGTTTACTTACTTCACTCATGTACTTTACCGTCTCTCAGTTTACTTACTGCAGAACAGCCGTTGGAGTTCCTGGCTTTTTGTTATTTCATTTCTTCTGCCGCTTAGTGATTCTCCTCGTATATTATGGATAAGGATGTCTACGCAAGCGGCGCAGGAGTGTCTCTATGAGTAGAGGATGGCAGTCATGAATTCGGCCTCAAATATTGCTACTGCCCACGGTATAAAATGTTCTATATCAATTTCACTATCAACTCGAATTTTTCAAGAACAATGAAAAGCGGTTGGTCTTTGTGTGTGGAGATGTTCTCCAGTATTCGAGGCTCGAGCGCTGATTGGATCATCCAATTTCCAGGTTGTACGATAGTACGCTACATGTCCATCTGGATCTTTACCTATTTTCACCAAGCAAGAAAGCTCACTGCCACTTCCCGTAGGTCTTTGGACGAACACCTCGACGTGATACGGTCGAGTTTTTGCGTCAAATTTTAATTCACTCCCACACTCTCCCGCTTGCACAAAAACCCGTTCCCCGATTTATCGTTAGCCCTAACATAGCCCCACCAATCGCATATACACCTCCATCCCGATGTATGTGTACACCTACCTTCCCTTCGAAGGCCCTCCCGTACCATCCGTCGCACAGCCGGACTGGGAATCCAGATACTGGTTTTAGTGCCGGAACGAGATCGACTTGTAGACAGGACGACACCGCAGAGAAGATGATTTCAGGCACCTGCTACATGCTCAATACGGTCCACGCAGTCTTCTTCCTCTTGCCCCTTTGAGAGTCCCCGCTTGAAACCTCGTCTTCAACCTCACTCCCTGCCGACATCCTTCCTGTCGGCCTCCCACTCTCTTCTCACAGGTCGCGTGCGGTGATCTTATGTCGTAGGTTCACTGTCCAAGACTTTATCGTTTTGCTGTGGCTCCTGCCTTCGGTGCTTGAAATCAAACTCCACTAACCACCCAATTCCGACAGCAGGGCCGATCCTGATCTCTCTCGTTCACACCTTCATGAGCGTGCTCCAAATAAAGTGAGAAGTACCGTACCATTGCACGCCGCTCACCATGTTGACCTCTTCTCCGTTCTTGCAATATCTCCGACAGGTTTCACGGTGTCGCCGTTCAGTGCATAAGATGACGGATGAGCATCGGGGGTGCGATATAGTGCTCTGTTCGACATCGGTAAGCATAATATATTGTGCAATATATGCAGGGACTCACTGCTCGTAGATACCGCAACACTCCTTTTTCACCACCCCGCTGACTACATCAGGCATTATGATAGACATCATATTCGACATCCAAACTGTAGCTGAATGAGTGTCGATGTACAGCCTACCCAGCACCTTGTCTACGGGATGAGGGTTATAAGCAACCCATACACATACGAGGTGGAACTTTAGCATACTTGTACTGCACCTAGCAACCACCCGTAGCCCTTACGTCGATCACAACACTCCCATGTATCTCCCCTATACACCAATCCCACAATCATTGCTCTCTCGGCAATGTATCCGCCTTCGACTACAACCAGCCCCTACTATTCAGAATGTTCCGGTCCCTTAGTAAGTTCTGCACGGCCTCAGCGCACATGGTTCCTTGTCTACAGCCTGCGCAAAGTGAGTAATGTGACGTGCAAGTAGCAGCGCCCTGACTGGCCTCGACAGCCACATGCGAGCATCCGTAGCCCCTGCGTTTCGCACAACATATCTATCCACCCACCATCCTCCTCGATCCCACACCCACCTCCCAGGTGGACGCACCCACTTGCCCGCCGCCCGCCTGCTCCATCTCCCACAAGTCTCAACCTTGAACGCGGTCAGGACTGTGCATAGACAGTGAGCACCATGTTCCACAATGAATGGAGAGCATTTTCCCACCTCTGTTCTCGTCGCCTTCATTGTAATAGCCATCAACCCATCTCCCAGACCCCACATGTAATTTTTATTCAAATCTGTAGTAGAGACTGATCACGGTGAGCAAGACTTCACTTTAACATTGCGAACACTCACACAAGTGATCAGGGAACGAGCACCGAATCAGAGACTGAGAGCCTACACACGATCCAATACGCTCACCATGTTGTATTAGGACTGAGACAACCTTGAACGCGAGATAACTAAGTGAGAAAGACTGGATGAAGAGAATTTGAGGTGAACTATGAGAGTTATCAGTGTAGGTGACCCATCTGGGAGGATTAATGGGCTCACCAAGTCCAAATAAGAGCGAAGTGGCAAAGCAGGAAGGATGCGGAAAGGGAAAGTTGAGGTGAAATTATATATTCAGTATATATTTTGTAGCCAAAAAGAAGAGGGAGGTGTTCAAAGGCTGTCGTAGTGAATAGGTAGTTGCTCCAAGAGATGTGTTGACAGCATTAACGATGATGTATGGACCGACTTGTTCCATTTCTTTGCGCATGAAGTTGTCAGTGTATGCGGCAACCGGTTCAAAGACACGTCAAGTGGTGAAGAAAAGAGTTAGCCTCCCTGAACCTGCCGACAAATAATGGTCTTGTTGATCCCAGTATCCCCGGATCTCCTGTCCTCACTTTTCTCTACTTTGCCTTATCGCCTGCTTGCATCGTCTCTCTGCTTCTGGTGCGATTACCTTAATTTTAAGGGCCTTGTAGAAAATATTAAGACTCCCTGGATTCATGATTTGTGCCGCAGCGCCGGTATTTGTTTCAGAGTTTTGAATTCAATTGAGAAAGATTCGCACTGCCTCTGTTCTGTCAGTTTTGTTGTCGATACAATCAACTAGTATTTATAGCAATGCTTATATGTACAGGCTTTGGATCGTGATTAACACTGCTCTGAACATATCGAAATCCACAAACGAGGCTATGCTTGATGCCTCATTTCATCCCACATAAAGAGCCTGTGCCCGTAAGAAGTCGACACGACTTCTGTTCCCTCCTACTACAGTGTACGCCATCGACAACACATCCTTTTTAACCTTCCCAAATATGCCTAAAGATGAGAAGGATTCCACAATCCGCTCTTATCGGTCTCACATGTCGGGTATGCAGCAATTCCAAGGAGCAAGAAATGTCATGATTACCGGAGGAAGCATTCGACAGGTAGTAGAAGGGAATTACTACGAAGGAGGCAGGGATGTAGGTGAGCATCAGTAGAAATTATATAATGCGCATTTACACTGATTCTGGAGCAATAGGGCTGCACATTCTGGGGCAGCATATCGCAGCTGATGCGATATATAACTCTGCCGAGCGGTTTCCTCCCCGAAATGCCATCCCGGCACACGTGAGAAGATAATCAACACTATTCTCGACTGGGTTAATGATCCCACTGCCAAGAAACGGGCACTTTGGCTTAACGGGCCAGCAGGAGCTGGCAAATCAGCCATCGCCCACTCCATTGCCGTGATTTTGGAGGAGATTCCCGGGGACAGTAAGTATGCGGGGAGCTTTTTCTTCACCAAGGATGCCGTTGGACGTGGGGACGGGACAAAGTTATTCCCAACAATAGCCTATCAGCTAGCCCTCGAATTCCCATCCCTTCGAGTCCTCATTGACACTGCTATGCTTGACAATCCCACTCTTCCTACAAAGTCGATTGACGTCCAACTCCGATACCTCATCATAGAGCCATTGCTTCGTGTTACTGACTGGCCTGCGCATAGCCCCACAATCATTATCGATGGTTTGGACGAATGCGCTGGATCGAAACGAATGCAGTCCGAAATTCTTTCACTCTTATCCAAGGCACTCATCGAACACAACATCCCCCTTCGATTTCTCATTGTTAGTCGCCCAGAGTACTGGATTTCAGATTCATTCGAAATCGGACCTCTGGTAGACATTACAAAACCAGTCTGTCTACGGGACAATAAGGACGCGGATGTGGATATTGAGAAGTATCTTCGAGAAGGATTCGACAAGATTTACGAGGAAAACATTCCAATAATGTCTTCTACCCCGCGTCCTTGGCCTTCATATCATATTATTTGGCGATTTGTGCAGTGCTTCAGGCCAGTTCGTGTACGCATCCACAGTCCTGGAATTTGTTGGCGCCTCGTCCAATTTCTGTGACCCCCGAGAACAACTCCGGATATTGACGACGGCTGGACCACATCATGCATCCGCATTTTCGGATCTTGATAAACTCTATGCCACCATCCTGTCGTCATATCCTCGACCAAACACAATGAAATGTGTCCTTGGTGGTCTCTTGCTCGGATTCAGCGAAAAACCATTCAGGAATTCCTGGGAGTGGATTCGGGAGAAGTTCAACTGGTTTGAGGGCCTTAAGCTCCTTGATCAGAATATCCAAGACTGAATACTCCGAGGAGTTCCGTGCGCTGGAGCCGATCTTCGGGTCTCCATTAGTAGAGGCACGGATTGAGTTCTGTCACCTTTCGTTCAAGGAATTTCTCTTGGATGAGTCAAGGTCAGGAGAGTATGCCCTTGATAAGAGCACCATTATGACTGAGTTTATCTGCGCCATGCTCAAGTTTGGAGTCAGTATTCTTCAAGATAGTCCACAGGCCGAGCGGACTATAATACGGTCAGTGTGTTGGTGTTTTAGTGTATGCGAAACATACATGCAAACTGATATACACATTTTCTGATAGCATCGGGCTATCAGCATATTGTATGATGCTCTCTAGACTTGTTAATGTGTCGTGGTTCGAACTCGATGCCGGACCTCTTGTCGATTCATTGGAGAAACTTTGCAAAAGCTTTCACACGATCTTCGCTCGCAATCCTTTGCATGTCGCCCAACCAATTCATATGTACTGGTTCACGCACATAGGGAAGTTACATTGTAGCGAGTGACTCGGTCCATAGAACGCATACAATGTATATGAGTCACTCGGTGTCAATGAATTCTATGGAAGCTGGCTGTAATTAGTATAATAGATATAATATACAATTTAGTGATTGAATAAGTACTGTGCATTCACATGTATAAGCACAGTGTTACCCAAATTCAGCTGCAGCCGCTCATATTTTAAGGTCGGCCCCGAGGATATCGGCCACATGCTGACTGAAATAGTACTGAGTATTGCATTGGGGTATTTACCAAATTAAGTAGTGCCAATAAATGGTCAAACAAATATATTGCAAATGAATATAAAGTAATTAATGGCTTTGTAGCCGCATAAACTCGGCCCCGGCCTGACCAATGCTACAGACCGGTCATAGCTGACCATTCAATGAGCCAAAATACAGAATATGGAGACCAAAGAATGAAACTTGACATTATAAAAAATAAATTAGAACTGGATATGAGGTGGTTAATGTCTCTGCAGTCGCATAAACTCGGCCCCGACCTAAGCGATGCTAGAGACCGGTCATAGCCGACCATTCAGTGAGCCAAAATATAGAATATTGAGACAAATGAATGAATATAAACATTAGGCAAAATAAACTAGAGCTGGATATGAGGTGGTTAATGTCTCTGCAGTCGCATAAACTCGGTCCCGACCTGACCGATGCTACAGACCGGTCATAGCCGACCATTCAGTGAGCTAAAAGATAGAATATAGAGACCAAAGCATAAAATTTAACATTAGAATAAATAAAATAGAGCTGGATATGAGGTAGTTAATGTCTCTGCAGTCGTATAAACTCGGCCCCGGCCTGACCGATGCTACAGACTGGTCATAGCCGACCATTTAGTGAGCCAAAATACAGAATCACGGAGACAAAAGCATAAAATTTAACATGAGAACTAATAAAATAGAGCTGGATATGAGGTAGTTAATGTCTCTGCAGTTGTATAAACTCGGCCCCGACCTGACCGATGCTACAGACCAGCCATAGCCAACCATTCAGTGAGATAAAAGACAGAATCACGGAGACCAAAGCATAAAATTTAACATTAGAACAAATAAAATAGAGCTGGATATGAGGTGGTTAATGTCTCTGCAGTCGCATAAACTCGGCCCCGACCTAAGCGATGCTACAGACCGGTCATAGCCAACCATTCAGTGAGCCAAAATATAGAATATTGAGACAAATGAATGAATATAAACATTAGGCAAAATAAACTAGAGCTGGATATGAGGTAGTTAATGTCTCTGCAGTCGCATAAACTCGGCCCCGGCCTGACCGATGCTACAGACCAGCCATAGCCGACCATTCAGTGAGATAAAATACAGAATCACGGAGACCAAAGCATAAAATTTAACATTAGAATAAATAAACTAGAGCTGTATATGAGGTAGTTAATGATTCTGCAGTCGCATAAACTTGGCCCCGGCCTGACCAATGCTACAGACCAGCCATAGCCAACCATTCAGTGAGATAAAATACAGAATACGGAGACCAAAGCATAAAATTTAACATGAGAACAAATAAAATAGAGCTGGATATGAGGTAGTTAATGTCTCTGCAGTTGTATAAACTCGGCCCGATCTGACTGATGCTACAGACCGGTCATAGCCAACCATTCAGTGAGATAAAAGACAGAATACGGAGACCAAAACATAAAATTTAACATTAGAACAAATAAAATAGAGCTGGATATGAGGTGGTTAATGTCTCTGCAGTCGCATAAACTCGGCCCGGCCTGACTGATTCTACAGACCGGTCATAGCTGACTATTAAGTGAGCCAAAATCACGGAATATGGAGACCAAAGGATAAAATTTAGCATTAGAACAAATAAACTAGAGCTGGATATAAGGTAGTTAATGGCTCTGCAGTCGCATAAAATCGGCCCGGCCTGACCGATGCTATAGACCGGTCATAGCTAACCATTCAATGAGCCAAAAGACATAATATTGAGACAAACAGATGCAAGTTAATGGCTGAAAAATAAATTGGAGCTGATTATGAGGTGGTTAATGGCTCTCCAGCCACATCCGCTTGATACTACTGTAGAACCTTTGTTCTGTCTCGGGACGGAAGACATCATATCACAACATCATGCGAAAACACTCAAAACCGTCATGAAACCAAAAACAGAAACATCCGTTGTATCAATCCCAACACATCACTCCCGCTCTCAGCTTCCATCAAATTCATCTACCCATCTGCACATCACATGGTTCTCGTCGTATCGTCAAAGGTCTACTCTAATTCTCAAACCGCTCACATTTCATCATTACCGTCTCTCTTCGCTTCCACTTTCCTTCTGTCATCAATGTTCCGTCGCTCCTGAATTCACACCTCTCATTCTCACTGACCGTTGTGGAATTACAAACACTCTTTAACCCCTGCCTGCTGAATACACACTCAGCAAAATGAACCGTTGACTGTAAATACAGTCCAACCTAAAAGAGAGAAAACTTCATCCTAACCAGGACAGTTTATCTCATCTTTACTACCCTGGCCAATTACACTGTTTAGGAAGGACCAACTATTAAGTACAACAAACCATTTAATATTCACGTGAACGGATTTTATTTACTGGCTGAACAAATGTGTTGCAGCTGAATATAAAGTTTATAAATGCTCTGCGGCTCTCTCAGCTTTGCATCAGGCAGGATGAGAGCACAGTTTGGGCCATGTAGACTATTATTTCAGATCAGATACTGCATATTGATATGAATGGATGCAAGTAAATGACCAAAAATATACATTGAATCTGAATATGAACATGTAGAATATCTGGCAACTTGCCACCCATTAGATGAATATTTAAATTATATTCAAAGTAATCTCAATACAAAGCTCATTAACACACTTTTCTGTGCCATGAAAATTGAAAGAACAGATCTAAATTGAACTTACACATTCCTAGCTAATAAGCTTGCAAATTTATTCCTGACAAGCCCTCAGAACAACTGAATATTTTATGAAGTCATTGATTTTGAGCCAAATTAAACTAATGCATAGTGAGTAAGAAATGCTTTAAAGCAGTCCAAGTTTGGATGATTTAAGGGGAGAAATAGACAAACAATACTGCAGTAAAAACCAGTGGTGATCTTGTGTGGCAGAAAGTGGCAGCTCAATTCACTAGAGTTCAATCATTTAGATAAATAGATCACTTTCATCCATTCCTGTCAATATGGTGTATTTAACCTAAATGAGTGAATGGATTTTCTAAGACTGTGTGGTTGGCCAGACTGGGGACAAGCTGATGCAACTATAAAACAATGGATCACTTCATATTCTGCCCCAATTTATTTCTGCAGGCATTTATTGACATTCATTCTTGTCGATAGTCTGTATTTCAGATGAATGAATGGTCAGTTTGGCCCAACCAGTCACATCAGCTAAAACGAGAACAACCTGTGTAGTAGTGGGTTCTGGCCATCTGGGCCGAGCTGCCCGAGGGCCGGATTAGATTAGATTAGATACTGTAGATCGCATCAGCGGCTGTGCACGGTTTGTGTGCTAGCGCGCTTTCGTAGTGAGAGGCAGGACACACTTTGCCCGCGAACGCCATACTGCGTGGCCGCTCGACGAGCATTCCGAGCCTTGCCAGACACGAGCTGCTAGGGTAGGCCGGATTGGCCTACTCCATTTGGTGACAACAGAGCGATTCCTACCAAGCCTTACCTGTTTTCCCTGTTTCGAGCATTTCCTCAGCTTTAACCTGCCAGCAGACACCCGAAAACCGCGATATTTAGTGGCAGCTGCCTCCTACTCAGACACTGACAACTGCAAGACTCAAATCATCAGACCTACAGCCAGCCTCGGCTAACCAGCTTACACTGAAATAGCCAAATCTCAACACCTGTTGTCAAACTCGGTCACCGAACCGGCCTCCGATTGTGACATCTGACCTATCCACACACTGCCATCCATCGATTACAACACAGACAAACTGATAAACAAACCAGACGCCATGGACTCCTTCCTGACGAAAACCAGAACTACACTGATCAGCAAATTCCGATATATCACCAAAACACTCACCACAACAATCATCACCATTCAACTCACAAATACCCCGTGGACCAGGCTTGCCCCTCGCCAGTCCATTGGTGACATAGAGCGTGACGTAGAAGACCGCTACGTCCCTCCCACTGTCCTAAACACCCCCAGCACCAGATCTCTCACCGAAACAGACACAGAATCCACCTTGTCAATCTCAGACTCCTCACCACCATCACCACATTTTACCCTGACAACCCCCGCGAACGTGGCCCACAACACCAATTAACGAAACCCCACCAGAAACACCAGCCTCTATCCTGCCAATAACACCCATTGACGATGACTTGACATGACAGACCTCAACTCTATCACATTCACAGGCAAGCCAGAAGATGGAGACCCACAAGACTTCATGAACCGTCTAGAACGTCTGATAATCATGAAAACAGGCCTCACCGTACAAGAAAAAGTGAAACTCCTTGAACTCTCACTCAAAGCCAAATCCCCAGCGGCAGCATGGTGGGCAACACTCACTTCAGCCGACAAAGCAACATTTGCTGATGCTAAGACTGCTTTCGAAATCCGCTGGCCTGTTAAACCCATCACGGAGAAGACAACAGCAGAAAAACAAGCACTTTTGGATGCCACCATTTTGAAGCCTAGCGATCTAGGAAAGAGGATTGCAGCTAGCATAGGTGCAGAAGAAGAGTTGACACCACGTTGTATGGGCAGACAAAGTGGAGAGGTTGGCAGGCGACATCCCGACACCAACAACCTTCTTGTTTCCGCAGCACGGAAGAACCTGCCGAAAGCCATCTCAAGGATCGTCGGCTGGAAGGCTACAACATGGAAGGAGCTTTGTGATGCAGTACGAGCAATATCTCTCGAGGAATTACTGGAGAAGATAGAGGATGAACGAGATCTAGCCCGTCACACCATACGCCCTACCGTACCAAACACCCCATCAAAAGCACTCAGCACTGCATTTCAAAACATCAATCTCACACCCCAAACACGAGGAGCAACCACAGCAACCACGTACCACATGCCACAACCCCAGATAGCACCTCGTTCATCAACCGGAAACTTTATTGAGCGACCCCTTCATGAAAGGCTGGGTGACGTCCTCAACAAAGCCCTTCCACTTCAACCTAACAACACAGAGGGCGTTGAACAATATAAACAACAAATAGCAGCCTGGCAACAAGCCTATGGACAAAATGGGAAGGGCCCAAGCGAAACACGGCCATATCCACTCACCCCAGGTACATTCCCAGTCGCATCCAACGAATGTTGGAAGTGCGGACACCGTGCCCATTACCCAACACCTTGCTCAGCACCTCTTGTTCCCCCTTTGAACAGAAGTGGCGGTCAATCGCTGGAACAATCAGAAAAAAGCGGAGGCAGCCGGAGCCCCATCCATCAACGTTCATGCTGTCGGCATTGAGTCAGACGAGGTGCAAACATATGACGCAAATGAGCTTGCTCACCTGCAGCTTTTGGCAAACCAGGGAAAGGAGGTGGGCCATCGTTGTAAAGCAAGGTGCTTCAGCGATGGCCCATGACTGGAGGAAGAGACAGGAGGTCCCTAAGCACAATGAGCCGCTGCTTGGGGACAAATTTAGGCCTGCCAATGGACTGTATACCCCAACGCGTGGGGAGGGAGCTTTACCAATAGACGTAGTGGTTATCCCAGATACAAGCATGTATTCTGTCAGAGAAAATGTTACCATTCTGGACGTGTACAGCGTGGGCAGCCTAAGCAAAGAGAAGTAGAGAGACAAAGCGTACCATTTGTTCATGGAGTAGAACTGTCAGGGACAAAAGGAGAAATAGCGAGGTTCAGAAGTTCATTTGACGACGGTGCCATGGTTAACGGGCTTGATGAAGAAATATACACTAGACTGAAAGGACGTCTATCAGCACTGGCTCCATCAAAACACTTGCTCCGTCCTGGCAGATGGGGCGAACCATACAGCCAAGTGGCACATGGGAAGGATGGGTGACAGTCAAAGGTGTGAGGCGACAGGGAACTTTTGAAGTGTTCAAAAGCGGCGGAGCATGGGCCCTACTCTTTGGAAAACCATTACTGGAAGCATTTAGTGCAATTCACCAGTACTCACCAGATATTTCAAAGGACATCATACGCATACCAAAAGGGCGAGGGAGTGGGTGATCTTAGAAAACCAGTTTTCGAGCACAAGGGGTGCAGCGGGACATCTTCTGGCCAATCTCACAATTGACATTAAACAGCGCATAGGACGCTTCGGGGGTGACACACCATCCCCCTTGAGGGAAGTCTTGCCTGTCACGAGTTCATCAGACGTTCAGTTCACTGATAATTCATTAAAAGCAATTACCGGAAAAGACAGACGTTAAACCGCAAAAGTTCACCACATATGAGCCAAGTCTGAATGTTACAGCAGACATCATAGAAGAACTTGAGAATCACAAACCAGATATACAAACACACAAACCCCATGAAGGATTTGCAATTTCCCTGAAGAAATCATAACGGAGGATCCAAACAATCCAGTGGAATCATCACCTGAGGAGTGGAGTTCAGTATGGCTTCTCTGACGAAGTGGCAGGCACAAATTCCACACACCCTGGCATCGAACAACCCGTCATCTCAAAATCATTTGAGCCTAGCATATTAACAAGAAAAACAGATCCATTCAAACCGGCACGCATTGCAGCAATTCAGGCAGAAGTAACCTTCGGCAAGGATCTCACCTCCGAACAACTTAGCCAGGTTCAAGCAACAATATCTGAATATGCGGACACATTTGCTCTATCAATGAGCGAAGTATCATCTGTTAACGGCGCATCACATAGAATGGACTTCCCGAGAGACACTGTTTTTCGTACAAAAATCAATCAGCGACCACAAAGCCCATCCCAAAAGAATACTTCAATGAAGTGATCGACAAAATGCTAGCAGCAGACATAATCACCCCAATCGCACATCAGGATGTGAAGTGCTGTGGAGCAACAACATTAGCCAAGAAAGCACACGAAGGAAACGGCCTCACTCTAGACATGCTGAAGCATCGTGTAAATGATGAATGTATAGCAGCTGGCTTTCCGTCAGCCTTTGAAGGATTACCACCTAAAGAAGATGAGATAATCAATCCCAGCCCACCACAGACACAGAATAAGTGGCGTGTCTGTCAGGATTTCGCAGAACTGAACAAAGTCACAAAAGTACCACCAATGCCTCAGGGAGATATTCGTCAGAAACAACAGAACTTGAGCGGGCATCGGTGGATTACAGTCTTCGACTTTGCAAATGGGTTCTATGCATGTGAAATAATGGAAGAAGACAGGCCATATGTCTGCTTCTATGTGGAAGGCCGCGGATATTTCAGCTACAAGCGAATGCCATTCGGGCTAACAGGTGCCCCTTCAACATTTGCCGAAATGACCGCAAATGCCCTAGGTGACTTGATAGGCACATTGTTCGAGCTGTTTGTGGACGACGGAGGATTAGCTGGAGATACTTTTGAAGTGATGCTAAACGATACTCGCCAACTTCTACAACGTGTGCGGGAGAAAGGTCTTTCTCTCTCTGCCGCAAAATCCAAATTCTTCATGACAGAAGCAACATTTGCGGGCGGACGTGTCGGGCCAGATGGTATAAAGCCTGATTTAACAAAATTAACAGCAATTGCAGACTGGAAAACCCCAACCGACTTACAGAACCTAGGTTCCTTCCTTGGCTTGACTGGTTACTTTCGGCCTTTGGTGAAAGGATATGCATCTATAGCTCAACCACTCACAGACCTAGCCCGTAACCTGGAACTGCCCAAACTCAAAGGGAAGGCCGCATATACCCGAGCCATGAAAGGACATTCACTGGCAGGACTTTGGAAGCGGGAGCACAACCAGGCATTCCTCCGACTGAAGGTAGCACTCACAAGTGAACCTATTCTTAAAGGACCCAAATACGATGGAACTCCTTTCATTATCACAACAGACGGTTGCAAATTTGGGTTTGCAGGAATGTGTACACAAAGGTTTACAATAGTAATGCCCAATGGAACAGAGAAAACAACAGTCTATCCCATCGGATTCTCATCAAAAAGGACATCTGCAACAGAAGAGAAGTATAAGCCCTTTATCCTAGAATTTGCAGCACTGAAACACACCTTAGACAAGTTCGACGACATGATTTGGGGTTACCCTATTGAAATCGAAACAGACTGTCAGGCCCTACGCGACCACCTCCTGAGCACAACAATGAATTCAACTCACGCACGATGGAGAGATGCAGTCCTAGCCCATAACATCATTGATGTTCGTCACCGACCAGGACGCCTCAATGTTGTTGCTGACGGACTCAGCCGCCAGTTTGTTAACATGCCACCTGAAAAGGGAGACGGTCATGAATGGACAGTAAGCGAAGACTGGGAGGCACGTACCAGGCTGGCAAACGACATGTTCCATGTTCAAACATGCCACGATGAATCAACATACAGCACATTACAAACAAGGTTTGCCAACGAGAAGGTCTTCTTGGAGGTCATCGAGTCACTGATGGAGCTGGACCATGGGAAAAGCTTGAAAGTGCGGAAGAGAGCAAAGCATAAGGCCAAGGGATACATGATCGATGACGGGCGGTTGTGGAAAGTGGGAGACGGATCTGTGAGGGCAAGGCCAAGGTTAGAATGCATGACACAGGAAGAAACAGTTGCACTCGCATGGGATGAACACTGCAACAAAGGACATTTCCATCGGGATGGTATCAAGACACAGCTACTCGACAGGATTGTCAGCCCGAAAATGGACCAATCTATCATGAAGGCGATCATGGACTGCGGAAAGTGCAAAGGATTTGGATCTACACACCTTCATTCTCTCCTCGAGCCCATCACCAGAAGACACCCATTCGAACTTATGGTAGCAGACACGTTGTCAATGCCAAAAGGAAAGGGCGGAATAACAAAGCTCGGACTGTGGATGGACGTGTATGCACAGCGAGTGTGGGCTACAAAGCTGAAGTCAGCAGCAACTGGAAAAACATCACGGAAGACATACAGTGATATATGTGACATGTTCACTGCATCCGAAACATTGATGGTAGACGGAGGACCAGAGTTCGATAACAAAGAGCTGAAGGAGGAATGTGATAAGCGTGGAACAAAGCTCCAGATATGCCCAGCATACTCACCATGGATCAACGGCCTCCTCGAAGGCACTAATGCAATACTCCTCGATCGTTTAAAACGAATGTGCGCACCAAACCTAGGAGAGGACGAGTACAACAAAATGGACCTTCCAGCAAACTGGCCCGACCATCTAGAGGCTGCAATCCGTTATATCAACGACCGAATCCTCCCAAATCTAAAATACTCACCAAACGAGCTCCTACTCAGCTTGGTTATCAACACAAAGCAAACCCCAGCTGCAGAAATATTGGCAGAACCAACAACGGAGGAGGTGGACATCCACATGGCATTCACAGAGCAACAGCGTTTCGATGGGTACTCCCAAATCGTAGAGCATGCAGGGGCGTAGGAAAGCGGCATTTGACAAACGTGTCAAAGCCCATCCACCTGGGGAGGTGGTATTCAAAGCGGGTGACCTGGTGCAGGTATATCGGAGTGATTTGGACTATACATTCAAAACAGAGAGAAAACTCCTACCCAAATTTTCCGTACCACGACGGGTTGTCGACTGCTATCAGAATTCCTACAAAATTGAAACACTGGAAGGCCATCCAATTGCAGGAAAATTCAGCTCCAGGAGACTACGACGATTTGTGCCGAGGGAGGGGACAGAGCTGGAGAAGATGCAAGCAAATATCGATACAGAATGGCAAAGACGAGAGGAACTGTGCGAAGAAGGAGAAGGGAAAAGCGACAAAAGAGGCCAGGGTTTTGAAGAATCGGAATTAGAGGTGAACCGAGGTTCGGAGATCCCACGAATCGACAGCCATGGGAGTCGGACAGTTGATCTAGCCTCGGAGTTTCCACAGGTTGACAGCCATGGGAATTGAAGAAGCAAAAGGGAAGATGGAAAAGGAGGAATTGGGACACACGTTTCAGGGATAGATATTGGTGGACGCAACGAGGGCGTTGCTTAGTTTTGAGGGGGCACATGTAGTAGTGGGTTCTGGCCATCTGGGCCGAGCTGCCCGAGGGCGGATTAGATTAGATTAGATACTGTAGATCGCATCAGCGGCTGTGCACGGTTTGTGTGCTAGCGCGCTTTCGTAGTGAGAGGCAGGACACACTTTGCCCGCAACGCCATACTGCGTGGCCGCTCGACGAGCATTCCGAGCCTTGCCAGACACGAGCTGCTAGGGTAGGCCGGATTGGCCTACTCCACCTGTTGAGAATGCAAAGCCATTAATGACTTCATATTCAGCTCCAATATATTTTTGCTTCTATTCACTGTGATCCATTTGTCTCAGTATTTAGTTTTTTATCTCAAAATTCAGTATTCTGGCAGACTGAATGGTTGGCTTGGACTGGCCTGTACCATCTGCTATGCTAGAGTCAAGCTGAGGTGACCGCAGAGCCATTGATTACTACATATTCAGTTTCCATTTATTTATTCAGCTATACACTTTCATCTATTTATTTAAACATTCTGTATTTTAGCTCACTGAATGGTTGGCTTTGCCCAACTGGTATCATTGGAAAAGCTGAGGCAAAGTTTGAGCAACTGCAGAGAGCCATTATTCACTTCATATTCAGCTCCAATTTATGTATTCTGCTATTAAACTTCATCCATTTGTCTCAATACACAGTATTTTGTTCACTGAATGGTCAAATTTGACTGGCATCCAGCATTGGTTGGGTTGGGGCTGAATTTATGCAACTGCAGAGACATTAACCACCACATATCCAGCTCTAGTTTATTTTTTCTAATGTTAAGTTTCATTCTTTGGTCTCCATATTCTGTATTTTGGCTCACGGAATGATCGGCTATGACCGGTCAGTAGCATCGGTCAGGCCGGGGCCGAGTTTATGCGACTGCAGAGACATTAACCACCTCATAATCAGCTACAATTTATTTTTCAGCCATCAACTTACGTCCTGTTTGTCTCAATATTCGGTCTTTTGGCTCATTGAGTGATCGGCTATGACCGGTCTATAGCATTGGTCAGGCCGGGGCCGAGTTTATGTGACTGTAGAGACATTAACCACCACATATCCAGCTCTAGTTTATTTTGCCTAATGTTTACATTCATTTATTTGTCTCAATATTCTATATTTTGGCTCATTGAATGGTCGGCTATGACCGGTCTGTAGCATCGGTCAGGCTGGGGCCGAGTTTATGCGACTGCAGAATCATTAACTACCTCATACACAGCTCTAGTTTATTTTTTCTACTGTTAAGTTTCAGTTTTTAGTGTCCATATTTTGTATTTTGGCTCACTGAATGGTCGGCTATGACCGGTCTGTAGCATCGGTCAGGCCGGGGCCGAGTTTATGCGACTGCAAAGCCATTAATCACCTCATATTCAGCTCTAGTTTATTTCTTCTAATGTTAAATTTCATTCTTTGGTCTCTATATTCTGTATTTTAGCTCATTGAATGGTTGGCTATGACCGGTCTGTGGCATTGGTCCAGCCGGGGCTGAGTTTATGTGCCTGAAAAGCCATTAATTACTTCATATTCATTTGCGATATATTTGTTTAACCATTTATTTGCACTACTCAATTTGATAAATGTCCCAATGCAATACTCAGCACCATTTCAGTCAGCATGTGGCCGATATTCTCGGGGCCGACCCTAAAATATGAATGGCTGCAGCTGAATTTGGGTAACACTCTGCTTATACATGTGAATTCACAGTACTTACTCAATCACTACATTGTATATTATATCTATTATACTAATTACGGCCAGCTTCCATAGAATTCATTGGCACCGAGTGACTCATATACATTGTATGCGTTCTATGGACCGAGTCACTCGCTACAATGTAACTTCCCTATGTGGTTCACGGACACTGTCTTGGATTTTCTTGCCAGGCTGCAATCTACGTCCTTTGAGGGCACTATATTTGGGAATTATATACACCGACACCAACACCGACATCGACATCTATTTCAGTCTCTCTTAGGACGTTCTCAAGGTTGCTCAAACAACTTCAGCGGAGCAGATGATGCACCAATTACCTAAAAACTCAGCAACCTTCGCATATATCGCTTTACACAGTGACGAATCTCCATTCTCTATAACGCATAGCATCGATGAAATCTTGGCATCAATGAATATTGGTCTAGATACCATTATATCTGATCTCCAACATCTCCCTGACTTGGTATACTTTGATTTCTACCCCGGTTCAGGGAGGCTATTTCTATATACATATTGTGTGTCCAGTCTGTCCGGTCGTGCATCATCAGGTCCAAGGCTATTATCAGGAAAATCAACATGTTGGAGCATGGGACAATCAGATAGTAAGATTCAGTGCTCAGTGCTATAACAGAATATTCCACAGCAATGATGGCCATTCGTTGGTTAAAGACCAACGGAAGCTCATGCGTACTGCCGACTGCTTCCTACGATACAGTCGAATTTCAGACATACACTCCAAAGAATACTTTGAAGATCCGAAGAAAATGGAAATATTCAACATCATAATAGATACATCTTTCTGGGATCGTTTGCGTGGTAAATCCTCGGTTAAATTGGTATTGGGAGCGTTGGGCTGGTTTAACAGGCAGATGGTGAGTGCAAATATTGTCATATTCCGGTCACTAATTTACCACTGTCGTCCATAATACCAGACGGGACCCAACAAAGACGTTATCAGAGATCACGATAGTCTCCTTCCTCAAACAATGCTATGCACTGCGAAAAGAATATTCGAAATTGCCTACTTGCCACACTTCACAGACGCCTATTGCTCTAATCTTTTGATGCACAGCGATATCAACTCCATTCCGCCTGTATTCTTACATACTGTCCTTCCATCCCATGACAGAACGTACTCCTCCGTCAGAGGGAGAAGCCTTGGAACCATGGGATTACTGATGACACTAGCCTCGAATTTCACCGATTTATAACTGATTTCCACGAGCATGTGTTTGCGAGAGAGGGACTCCGCTCAGTCATCAGCCCTTCTGACTGGTATCCTCATCTAGCTGCATTCCTTCTCACCATGATCGTAAAAAATCAATATGGTGCGCTGAACGTCTGTTTCGAACATATCTCGGACTGGGCAACCATCACAAAGAAATTTTTGTACCGTTTATCAAGTGTCTGCCTTATGCGATTCCGACAGAGCAGAACTTGAATGCGCTACGTGCACTGCATTACCTGTTCCCCAAGATACATCCCTCGGCGTCAATGGAGACCGCCGTTTGGGTTCTGCTTTCTAGCTATAAATTTCTTGAAGGTATGTTTGAAGGGTAACTCTGCTGTTTTTATTATACTCATTTGTATCCTACAGAAGTATGACCGCTCTTCTCTCTCATCCCCAGAGTTTAACTTACTGAAAGACTGGCTATTGGGGCTCAGGACTCGGGAATCTAAGAGAGTATTGCAGGGTGATATCAGATCTCACAGGCATGTAGTTGACACACATGATGGCTATACAACGGATGAAGGCGGGTCATAATTAACAACTCCGACCAAGTCAAGGCACTGTGATGAAAGAAGGGAATGGAAGCATTTGATAGATCCTGTCAAGAGTATGAGTATTAATTGTAGTACAAGTTGGGGTGTGCGTGAGGTTGTGCTTGCACACTTGGAATGTACTGGTGCAGCATGTAGAAAAGAATAGATGTGACTTCAAATGTGAAGTAAAAATGCCACTCCTTCAGCAGTTAAACATACAGTCACCAGACTCACCTCGGGAATCAACAGTTCTTGAATAACAAAAGAAGGTGAGATGATGAGAGATGGGGCATTGAGCTCTACATAACATAACACATACTGCATACTTATCAGAAATTCAGAATGGTGGCTATATATACAGACAAGGAGCAGTACTTTACCATGTCCCACCCATTCCAAATGGAATCCAACTTGATTCTATGCATTCCAGTTGGATTCCAATGCTCTTCCAGTTCAATTAAAGGTGGAGAAAGGTTCATTCCAACTATCTAATTTCTTCTAGAAGGAACAGGAATAAAATATAAATGGATTCCAATTGGATTTCCAAATGAGTTAAGACTTCATTAAAATTGATACAAGTTCTTTATAATGAATTTTAGTTGGATTCCAGTTGGATTCCAAACATTCCAGCTACATTCCAACAAGGTTGAAATTTATATAATTAAAATACATAGGCTATTATAATATGTCAGGGCAACACTAAAATCAGTGTGACAAGGCCACCAACAAAGACAAAGCAAGAGAGTAAGAGCAGAGGATGAGATGAGAGCAGAGGATAGACTTATGAGGAATCATTGATCTGAAGGTTTGCAGCAATGATAGTAGAAATCCTAAGAGATTGAAGCTGGGGATCTATCTACAAAACATGCAGTACTTATACTACTCTAGAGATGACTGACTAAGCAAGATCCCATGATGAGTAATGAGAAAGACCATGATGAATAATGAAGAAGGCAAGGATGAGTAATGATGAGTAATAAAGATCATGATGAGTAATAAGAAAAGTGATGGTGGAAACTTCTGGAATAATCAAAATATTAAGAAAGATAAAAGATATGATAAATGGTAAATGATAAATGATAAGATAAAAGATAAAATATGCAGTGTACTAGGGCTGAGCACACATAGGGCAGCTACATTGTAGCGAGTGACTCATGCCATAGAACATACACAATGTATATTTGTGACTCGGTGCCATAGAATTCTATAGAATACACCTATAGGAAGTAGGACGATCTAACATACAATATAGTGACTCACTTGGTGCCATAGAATTCTATGTATATAGGCAATCTGACCTGATATCGGCTGAGGTCACCGATGTTGTGAACACAGCCCCAAATATATCAGCTGTGGCCACTGACAGTGTCGACTCAGCCCCATGCTTAGTAATGATGCCCTTTGGTAATATGTTAGCCAAAATGATGTGCTGTATTGTATTATAATAGCAAACTAAGTTGGCGATTGCAGTACCTGAATATGAAGACATGCATATTGCAGGCAATGCATCAGCTCAGCCCTGAGAGTTCTCAGACCTGCTATTGCCTGACTGCAGAATAAGTAAGCCAAAGACTTTAATAAGCTACAAGCAGAGAAAATAGAAGTGGGAAGTCTGAAAGGGTGCATCATTTGAGTGGAAGAGCAGAGCTGACATGACCAAGCGGTAAGCTACATCGGCCCCGACATGTGTGACCAAGTGTCAGACGGCCCCGAAAACGGCGGCCCAATGTGACTACAGCCATCACCGGCCCCAACACACATGGCCAATAGCTGATATTGGAGTAGTCTCAACCCCAAAATAGCTGGCTGATGTGGCTGATGTTTGGGTATCATTGGCCACCGCATGTGCAACTAACAACCAAACTTTACTGAAATAGCACTTACCCCACCATGTTGTTTTGTCAAGCTGGAGCTCTGTCCAGCCGGTGTGTAATGTGGAATTCTTTTGTGTGATCAGTACCTGGAATTCAGGCACATATATTTCTTGACAATCAGGCCCAATTATTTGTCTAAAACAGTCTGGAATACTAATTGACTGTGGTGTCTGAGTGGGATCACCATCAGCAGGCAGTTGAGAGAATGTGTGGCGATTGACTATGTGGCCGGGCCGATGAGCGGGTCTTGGGATCATATAGATGGTTGGATCAAGTGAAGCTGGCCCTGCAACATTGGACATAAGAGATATATTCTGTCTTAGATTATTCATGTTTTGTCGATGTAGTAAGCAATATCAATATGATATGTTCCAAAAGATTGAATTGGATAAGGTTGTAACTAAATTTAATTGTTATTTGTGACTATTTATATCACATGATGGTTGATTTTGCCAGCACCACAAAATTGGGAATCTTTGCTATCATCTACAAACTTCATCTGCCGAGTCGCTCCCGAGCATCCATATCCTAAACACAATTTCACATCAAAAATTAAATACCATGTCGATCTCTATGAATATACCTTCCGCAGCCAAATTTTTGGAACACACTTCGTAACATTGATAATTGTATCTGAGGTGCACTGACCAATGGTGATATAGCAAAAGAAATTAAGGCACTTAAGGCACAGTTGCTGAGTAACAAAATATCAATATCTGTATTATCTGACGATGAGCAAATTCAGAATGAGATATTTGCATTGCACACTGTCATACACCAATTTTGATTGGATATGAGATTTATCTATAAGCTTAGAGTGTCTGTCTCGACTCCCATTGCATGCAGAAGCCAGGGTTATTATTTTGCATTTTTATCTGAAGCACATCCTCAATATTCAACGTTGAAGCCCATTCACAGTCCACTTCAATCTCCATTACAACTTTCAATCTCCACTTCAACTATTTGATCAGCTACATTCCCTATCAGTGATTCAATCGTCTATCTATTTCGAACCTCAAGGCTATATGCAGCTTATTCCTGGACATCATTCTTATCCATCCTAGTATGCACAGCACTGCACAGCATCATATATCACCATTGTCATCAGCATTTGGTCATCTACAACTATTTGGTCCTTAACTGGATTCCACATATGCAGCAAATCTTTGTCTCACTCAGCAGTCTTGGTAATGGATGACTGAGCTGTGCCATGAATAGACTGGTTCTATTCATTAGCATGGTACTTGTTCGCTATTTTGGCTCCTTTTCTATTGTCTGACACTTTCATATGATTGATCCTTCCTTCCTTTTGTCATTCTTGCTTATTGTACTTACTCAGCTTGGCTTCTTTCTTACTCATCTCACTTCGCTTTTCATAATCCTGCTTATACTTCTTACTCATCCTATGTTACTTACTTACTCACCCTTCTATTTTTCACTCCTAAACTCCGTCAGCCTTCAATCTATTGTATGTAGTTGACAGATGGGACTACTGGGTGTCGTTCTACAGAATGATTAGTATAGTTTGGACGCTTGATCTCTTTTAAATATTTTTCTATGTTCTCTGGTATATAAACCATGTATTAGTATCGCTTGGAATGCAAGGAAGTTACAAGCCCCAACTTTCTTCACAGCAAAGATTTCAAGTTATCAAGTACTCAGTCCAGCACTCAAGCACGCATTCAATCAATCTCTATCAATATTCAGCACAAAATTCAACAATCACTCCAGTTATTCAAGACGTTCATCAGAGGCTAGACCAGCCTATCCAACCACCCACGCTCTCACATTCCAGAGCAATTTATCCAGTTAATTTCGATCCTATCATCCTCCAGACCCCTTCATTCTTCCTCTACATCAAGATCCTCAACTCCCCATTGCTTCAGTTGCTCCAGAATATTTTATTCAGCAATCTTGGTCTTGTTGTCATCTTCATCCATCGCCCTAGTCATCCCTCATTCACTCCACCGCTCTGTTTGATTTTTGGTTCAAGAACATCGCACAATCCTTCATCATATATCACTCCAGGCCGCTCAAGTCATTACTC